>JARYGA010028218.1:0-25491 GCA_030545235.1 Helianthus tuberosus | reverse complement strand
CAAAAGGACTTACGGGTTGTAACGGGGCTAAGTGCAAAGGTAGGAAAATGGTGGGATATATATATGCAAGAGCTAATTGATTTGACCCGGTTCTTATTTCTACTACTAAACAAAGCAAACACCCAATATATACACAACGTCTTCAACATTCTCAACTACTATTACAACTAATCACTTCTTTTTGTATTTTTCTCATCTTTTTTTTTTTGTTTTTTTTTTTGTTTTTTTAAGCATAGAACTCAACAATATATACAAGAACATCAACAATCACAAACTAAATTCCTAAACCGGGTCGTCTCAATAGGTAAAGTTTTTGTAAGAAGTAGGTTTGGGTCACAACCGAATGGTATAAGGCTCAAACATGGCTTTCTAAAGACCAAACCCCCACCCCTCACAATACCAAGCTCATATATGTAACGTATGAGGTCCAACCCCCAATTCCCACACTCTCACACATCTAGACGAGGCTACCTAAAAGTCCCCTATCATTTTCACAAGCATGCTAATCCTAGGCTTCAACAAGAATTCGTACACAAGTTCTATTAACACAATACACACACCGCCACTCAAAACAAGGAAAGCATCTTTAATAATCATATGTGGCTCAAAAATTCACCAAGAAATGACTAGAAAGGGGTGTCGGTGTGTCATGCAGAACAATGTCAAGTATTCAAATTCCAACAACTTTTCGCTTGGTTTCACAAATTTTTCAAAAATTCTCAAAATTTTTCCCTCATCCCTACACTTGGGATACATTGTCCCAATGTATGGTTTTGAAGGGAAGATCGCTTTCAACAAAAACACCAACATTTGCTTATACTCTCAAACCCCAAATTTCTTTTTGTATTTTTTTATTTTATTTTATTTTTTTATTAACAAAAGCAAACAAACTAACTACCAATATTTCAAAGCTAAAGAACATAACAAGACTAAGGAAAGAGTACATGACCTGGCGAAGTTTGACACAACAGATGTTGTAGATAATCCGACTTTCTATCACCACCTTCACACGACTATCCGCACCTCTTCCCCACACTTGAATGTCGCCATGGCCCAGAAACATAGAAAGATAAAAACAGCAAGATCAATATAAAACCCCGGGTTGCCTCCCGAGCAGCGCTAAGTTTTCGGGTCTTCAGCCAGACCGTGCCAACCCCATTTATGGTGGCTCAAAGAAGTGGTTCCTGCCATCTACATCACTTCCTCGTGCCATTGAGCAAAATGCATCTGTCTCGTTTCGAATCGGTGGGTAATCAAATACATTCTTGCTTGAACCCATATGCTTTTCTTCACGATCCGGTGGGTGATTTATTTTCATTCTTTGACACACATTTTTCATACAATCACTAGACTCACCACCCTTCCCGTCAATGGACTCATAACTAATCACTCCAATTTGAACATCAAAGGATAACTTACGGTTCTTTTTGGTCATGGTAATAATCCCGTCTCTACAATTAATTTGAGCATTTGCTGTGTATAGAAACGGTCGACCTAAGATTACCCTTTGTTGTGCTGCCATTTTGGTAGAAGCATAGTCTAGAACTAGAAAATCCACCGGGTATTCAAGCCCTCCCAACTGAATCTTAACATTCCTAACCATTCCCCGTGGACGCCTCCAACTTTCATCTGCCAAGCTCACCATGGTGTCTACATCTTGTAGCGGGCCAAAGTTATACATGTCATACAACTCGCCTGATAGCATGCTCATGCCCGCCCCATAGTCCAACAATGCATGAGGAATTTTTAGTTTTCCCACTCGGATAGGCACGAGTAGTGCTCCATGCTCTTTGTCATTTTCAACCTCGGCATCTTTTCCCAAACCTGCACTCACTTGACAAGAAGAAGTTAGAAATGTTTCATTAAATTTAGTATTTGGAACGGTGCTTACCACATTGATGTTAATGCTTTTTGTGTTCTTGGGATTTGTCACCGTGTCACTTTGTAGTTGGCCATTTGCTTTCTTCAATATCGCTACATCACTCGCAAGTTGACTCATTTGAGTAGTCAACGACTGAATTGCTTTATCACGGATTTCGTCTTTTTGAATGCTAGCATCATCAAGCGGATTCCTTCGTTGCATCTCAATTTGCATCGCTTTCAACATCTCCATGACCTCGTTTCCACCCGAAGAGCCTTGACCCAAAGACCCACCATGCACTTGACCCGTTTGATATTGCCTTTGAAATCCTTGGTTTCCTTGGAAGTTCGGGTTGACTTGATTTGACGGATTCCCGTATCTAAAGTTCGGGTGACTTCGTAAACCGGGGTGGTAAGTATTGGAATTCATGTTGTAATTTCTACCACCCCTCTTTGCCCTTGCAAAGCATTCACCTCCTCATATTGCCCTTCCACTCCTTGGCAATTTTCAGCCGCATGCCCTATCTCATTATAAATTGCACAAACATCATAAATTTGATTAGAAGTTTGAATATTACCGTCATCTACCGCATGCACTTGAGTTCGGGTAATGGTCGGTCGTGCTCTCCTTGACGCTTGAGCTTTTCTTTTTGATGTGATCGCCATTTGCTCCAAAAATTCCCAATCGTCATGCTCGTAGTTTGTACCAAAAGTACCATTTGTGATGGACATTAAATCGCGAGCATCTTCGGCACTTAACCCCTCATGAAAAGCGTTCATCAATTCCCATAACTCTATCCCATGATGAGGGAAATTCTTGATCATCATGTTAAAACGCTCAAAGGCCTCATGAAACATCTCACCTTGTTGTTGCTGAAAACTCCTCAACCCCTTCCTAGCATCATTAGTTTTTTGAGCGGTGTAAAATTCATCTAAAAATATTTGTTGCATCTCCGCCCATGTGTAAATAGATGCTGAAGGTAGTGTGTAAAACTACTTCTTTGCCTTGTCTTCTAGAGAAAATTGGAATAATACCAATTTAACATCGTCGGCCGAAAATCCTTGACTCCCAAATGTGTTGCAAATCGAGTCATAAGCTTCCAAGTGAAAATAAGGTTCCTCCGTTGCTAGACCCTTATATTTTGGCAAGCTTTGTAATGAATTGGTTCTCACTTCAAATGTCCTCCCTTGATCATTGTGAGGAATAACTACCGGTGAAGGATTATGAGTGATTACCGGCCTAAAATGTGCCTCTATACCTCTAGCATGTTCTTGAAGATGTCGTCTCGGTACACCCACCCGAGCCCTTGGACGAATGGGACCCATTGGTCTTTGCATAGGCCCTTGAGGTGCAAATGGTGGTTGTTGGTGATGTTATTGCATCGGCGGATGTTGAATTGGCCTTTGAAATTGAGGTTGAACATTTTGTGGGCGAACTTGTTGTAACGGTAAAGGACGTTGCAATTGTGTCCCTTGTGGCTGAATATTTTGTACCCCAACCAGTAACCTACCCATGTCTTGGAATTGTTGTAATGGTTGACTTTGTTGACTCACTCCTCCTTGAGGTCCCAAATTACCTCCATCACCTCCATAGTAAAATCCTTCTTCTTCATATCCTCCAAATTCTTCGTCATACCCATCATCAAATCCATCTCCTCCTATACCCGAAGATTGCACAAAAGGATAAGATGAATATTGGAAACCCGATTGGTTTATTGGTCTAAATGTAGACGTAGTATGAATGATAGTTGAGCTTGGTGGCATTGAGTAGGTAGAAGATGATTGACCCGAAACTGGGAAAAAATGTGAAAATGGTGGAATGGTAGCGGAAGGGCTATATGTAAGAGTAGGTTCAACTTGGGTAGTAGTAGGTGATGTAGTGTTGGGTGGTGTGACATCATGTGGTGAAGTAAATTCGGTAGTGGAAGTAGGCATGGTGGTATTCGGTGAAGGTTGTATGGATGTAGGAATGAATGATGAGGTCATTTGACCCGTTGTGGGTGGTGGTGGTGGTTGATCCATGTATCTAAGTGGTGTAGTAGGTGTTGTTGGTGAACCACTGATTTTGTTTTCACGTAGCAAAATTCTGTTTTTTCTCAAAGTTCGTTCGATTTCTGGATCAAATGTCAATGGTGATAGCTTGTGAGAGCTCCTAGTACGCATGCACCTGTCAATACCTGCACACTAGCACACCCAGCGTAAACCGGAAAAATAACAAACTTAATAAGATCAAAAATAAGACACGTTGCGCACTACTCCCCGGCAACGGCGCCAAAATTTGACGTGATGTCGTGGTCACAATCAAATTTAATCCAAATACTACTAAATAGCTAGCGGTAAGTGGGTAACGAACATAGGGAGTTTGTGGAATATGTGTTATTTGAATATGTATCTAAGTGAACTAAATTAAACTAATTGCAATGAAAGTAAATTCAAAGAGTTGGATTGGTTGTTTGAGTTTTAAAAAAACTAAAATTACTATTCTACTTGCAAAATGAAAGCTTGGTTTGTAAACAGTTTAGGAACAAATGACCATCCTAGGTTTCCGGTTTGCTTTGACATTCGTGTTAACATTCAACTAGAACGAACCACATAGACATGGTTCATGTGTTGTTACTTGTCGTGATGAAAGGGAACTAAGTACTCGGATTCCTAGAACGCGAGGTTGTTACCCAATGACCAATTAATCAATACCCAATCCTAATCCCGCCCATGATATCTCGATTGCCAACGGCACTAAGAACGTATGGTTTAGACTAAGATTAACATACAAATTAATAATTTACGAACAAGCAAACAACACACCATAATAAACAAACAAAAGTTGCAAGTCTATTATTCTAGAAATAAGAATCAAAACACAAATGTCTTAGACAAACCTTCAACCTAGGATGATCACCATAAGTTTAGCCACTCATGACTTGGACAATCATCTTCACATAAGTTTCAATGTTCATAAGGATTAAAAAAACTAACAAGATGTTTAGAAATTCTTTAGAACCAAGAAAAACAAGCCAAAATCGCCCAAGAAGTGCTCCAAAACCGTCCACAATGATTGGATGATGAAAAGGAACCATAAACAACCTTAAATGAGGGAGTTACAAGTTTCTCGCTGGCCTCCACCGTAAGCTACGGTGGCCACCGTAGCTTACGGTGGCTTAGAATGGCTTACGGTGGGTCTCTACTGCCTTACGGTGGAAGAAAAATGTTGGGGGCTACCGTAATTTACGGTAGCTACCGTAAATTACGGTAGGCTTCAGCATGCAATTTTGTTTTCAGCATAACTTTTTCGTTTCAACTCCGTTTTCTTCACCGTTTTCGCCTACGTTCTCGTAATTTCGTCCTCTATCATGTTATCTTATTAATTCTTCAATTACAAAAATTGATTTTTTCATTTATTCTCCGTGTTCCTTCCATTTTAAGCTCCCGTTTGTATCTGAAACACAAACAACCGTAGTTATCTAATTCTAGACAACTACCCGATTAAATGTAGGATTTTATTATCATTTATACCACTTAAGGGTCGTCCTACGGACCACCCGTCAGGTACCAAAAGCCATACGCACATTAGGTCAAGTTAAGTTAAATTAGATTAATTTATTCAAATTAAGTTATTATGTTAAGTTAGTCTTAAAGGAACCAAGTGATCCTGTAACAAAAGATAACAAACCAACATTTAGTAAAAGATAAACACACTTGATAAAATAAAATACTAGATTAATAAGATTAACTAATCCAAGAGTTTGAGAAGATATAGAGATTACAACCATATGAAAATCGTAACACTTTTACCCATGGCGACTACCAATCTTGCATGATCATCAAGCTCAAGTGTAAGTGTGTGTAAAATGTGTCTCCCAACTCTCATTTATTACATATTTTTAGTAAACTTTTTTACTGATGCCTTATTATTGATATGGATGATCAAAGATAAAATGTTGGAATTCTAACTTTGGAGAGGTTTCGGTCATCATGAATGCCTTCTCTAAGGATCAACTTCTCATAATCCAAGCAAAGTGAGCTTCAGAAGAATCATGAACATGGTATACTTGGGCATCAATTCACCAAGACCCATAGATCATCCACACAATCCAAGGAGTTATGGCCCTGAAAAGGGTCCCATAGAGCTCTTGGAGGCAAGTTCCTTGGAAGGAGACTTGGCACTCCAAGGCTTAGAAGACACAAACAAGGCGTAACACATGCTTGAAATGAGGGGTGTCTATTGATAGTGGAGTTGGGGGACAGATATGCATGGCCGTGCATGATAAGGCATGATTGTACCTTATCCTTTTGTTTGTAGATTCTTCTAAAAGTTGTCCTTTTTGTCGCTATTAAGGTACTATACATGGGCGTGCTTATATATGCACAGTCGTGCATAAGACATGTGTCCCAATACATCCCAAAGCCGGTGTACTTCCGGTCTTCTAATATGTCTTGTTCTGATTTGTCTCTTATGGGAAGCATGGTCGAGCCTTTAGTATGCATGACCGTGCATATACTTATTTTCTTGCCCACCAAGTTTATCTTGTCACACCCCAAAAACGTCGCAGCGGAATATAAAACGTAGTGGTGACGGAAGTTGGTGCCCATAAATATCTTGCTGAACGATGCATTGTTAATGTTAGACATTCCACTTAATTAAAACATAATTTTTAAAACTTAAAGTTTAAAAAGTACATCACAACCACATCACTAAAGCTGTCTTAATCCTTATGGATTTTATTACATAGGTCCCAAATTTGTTTTAAAAGTTGCCCAAAACATTATCAAACCAAACATGCATCAACAACCACAAGATACACTATAATTCCCGAAGCCGAACTCAAGTACCTGAAGAACACATTAAAATCAAGTGTCAACACAAAGGAGGGTGAGTTCACATATCCAAATTTAAATAATTTGATCCAAGTAAAACTTTCTAATTATGTGTTTATTATCAAAACATCCATATAATTTATGAAAGTTAATTTATTTCCTTAATAAAAATCCAAGGGTCAGCCGTCGCAAGCGTTTCCCAAAAACCTTCGACCAAAAGCATCTTCCCAAGTTTACATATTAAATTGATAGCATCACATGTTCGGATTCGTAAGTTTGAAACACATTACGAACTATATATTAACAATGAAGGTATAATTAAAGTTATAATATAACAAAATATCAATTCGTCATTTGACTTGACACGGAGCTACCGGTCACGACGGGGTGGTCAACCCGATAGATCTACCAGCAATTCCACGCGTGCAATACTTAAATGGTTAAAAAGCAATATTAGCGCATGCGCCCATAACGGGCCATCTATACTGCTTGCCTCATGAACAATATATATATATATATATATATATCCTACTAATACTGATAAATTTAATATATCATGTTGTACGAATTCCCCAAAGTCCCCACCGAGACATAAGCCAATATCCGATACTTATTCTCTTGAGATCAAGCAAATTCGCCCCAACTTTAGATTTAAGCATTTTTAAATCTACACGGTCGTTTTCTCCTAAACACCGTAATAATCCTCGTTTCTCCCCGAAACAGATTTATTCAACAAAACCGTTTCTACCCGAAACATGTTTATATCATCAAGCCATATATTTTCCACGAAAATATACATTTTATATAACAAAAGGTGTGTTTTATTCAAAACATCTTTAATCCTTTTAAGGCGTGTTCTTCCCCCAAAATATATACAAGACAGTAAAAAGATGGAGTTTAGTGACACTCACCTTTGGGTGCGTATTATAATAGCGCAATCCCACAAATTGATTCTACACGTCCTAATATACGTAGGAACAATTTATCAATCAATATATCACAAAATTCCTAAGTTTCTCCAAATCTTAGAATTTTCACATAACTTTGAGATTTTCTTAAAAAGTCATTATTTTTTATTATGCTGGCATATTAATATATATATATATATGTGTGTTCACATATATATAGGGGACCGCTAAAATGAAAACCACCTCTAGTTGTAAGAACCGTGAGAACTACACCGTACGGGGCGAGGTGGACCAAATTTTTTTTCATAAATGTAGATGCGTGTATTATAAACACATTTGTAAAAAATTTCAAAAAAAAAAATGTCGTGTGTGTAGTTTTGAGCACCACAAGTTTGCATTTATGGGTACCGTAAATTTTGTTTAAAATTTACGGTACCCGTAAACACAAACAAAACTACACACACGACATTTTTTTTTTAATTTTTTTACAAATGTGTTTATAATACACGCATCTACATTTATGAAAAAAAAATTTGGTCCACCTCGCCCCGTACGGTGTAGTTCTCACGGTTCTTACAACTGGAGGTGGTTTTCATTTTAGCGCCCCTATATATATATATACCCCCAATATATATATATATATATAGGATGAGGATCATTACAGAACACCAATTAATGCATAGTGTGTCATCAATTATACATATTTTCTATGCATAGTGTGAAAAACAATAAATCTTATATTTCTAACATTTCCATTAACTTTTTAGGTTTTTACGATTGAAAAAATGGGTGATTCATTTTGTTCTGCGTGTTCTCGCAATATTTAGTGTTCTGCATAGAACCTTCCCCTATATATATATATATATATATTAAGATTTTGCGACTTGAACGATTTTATTGGTGACCCTTAATATGTTATATCCATTAACACTCCCGGTTATACGTAATATATCTACGATTTGCGCTTCATAATATATATACATAAACGTGCACATATACTCATATCATAACACGCGAAATCTCATTAACTTATACACTTTATCATTTTTAAAACATTTATACATTAAATAACTCATCAAGTTAACTTATGTATCAATTTTCATGTTCGACAAATAAGTTAACCATTTAACGCGATTTTACCGCTTTAAACATACAAGTGTACATGCATAGTCTAAATTCCCGCTATCATGCCAACACTTAACATATTATTATATACACATATCTAAATCACATAATACATTGTAACACATAAGGTTCACCCATGTACAACCTATTCTAGTACATTGAAAAACGCGTATTTTAGTGATTCGGTAACGTTTTCGGGCGTCAAAAGTCACGTATGACTAACCAAACACCAAGTAAACTTAATATAAGTTAAAATAATTATATTTATACCAAAAATATCAGTTTACTTACTGATCTAAAACAGTTTTGTAAAAATCCTTCGAAAAGCCTATTTTAACCGTTTTACCGTATAGTTTTGTATCAAACGTTACCATAACCATCCCAAATCGTATCGACTTGATATTTTAACATAATACATGTTATTTACGGATTAAAATTATGGTTATAATCGGGTTAGTGCAGTTTTTATGTAAGTCGCATAAAACATGCGATTTCACATATTTTACAACTTTTTATGCTACATGTACCACATGCAAAGCTACCAAACTCATGACCAAGTTTCATGTTATTATAACACTTCAAATATTAATACTTTTAGTGTTTATAACCTAATTAAAAATCATTTTTATCATACCATATCATTTTCATCATCTCATGATCATTTTAACAATATGCATGCTTATGTACAAGCATCTAATGCACCCATATCACATCATCATCATCTTGCGTGAACTTAAATGCATCCAACATATATTTAACTCATGTTCAAATAATCAAGAACATCATAATCTTCATATGATAATTACCTTATCATCATGTCATAAATGCATGTACCATGTTCTTACATAATTAAGAACTAGCAACAAAACTCATGTGTATACATACACACATACATACATACATACGACACATGCATACACACATATATACTTCCAAAATTTCACTTTTTCACATGACCATCTTAAATCATAAAAACCCTTTTTGAACATTCTTTAGATCACACATGCATTTCACTTTACAAGCATCATGTCATACAAGAATCTATCAAAATCAAAACTCAATCTCTAATATGTATACATACAAACGGCCACACATATACATACATACCCATCCATTTTTACTTTCTTTAAAAACCCATTTGTTTTAATTTCAAGTTTGTGCTTAAATCTAAGAACAAGAGAAACCTTCCACTATCATCTTCATCACCAAGAATCAAGAACATGTTTGAAATAAATAATTTTATACCTTCAAGATTCAGGTGGGTTTTTGACAAAAATGATGATATGGAGCTTGGTTCTTGCTTGAAACTCCTTGGAATCACATTTGGATCTTCAAATGGACTTGAAATCACTTTGAAATGGCTTTGAATTCCCAAGAACAAGTTTGGAAATTAAAAAATGGTGGAAGAATAGGGTGTTCGGCCTAAACTTGTTAGAAAGGGAGAGGATGATTTGGTTTTGATTTGTTTTTCTTGAATTTGTAAAGATATGGAAGATTGCAAATCTCTAATCATGTCTTGAATCCTTCCAAGAGCCACAAGTGGCAAGAGAAAGAAGAGGAAGACTCCTCCATTGTCACACCCCCAAAAATCCACCTGCGGAGTATCACCGCTTGGAGGCGTGACTGACCAGGATCAAGCCACCAATCATATTGAACATAGTAAGTATTAAATGTAAAGCAATCAAACCAATATGAAAGGTGTTCAAAACATATGTATAAATTCAACGTTTAGCGGAAGCATAAATAAACCCAATCATAAGTAGCAAATTTCAAATGTTTAAATGTTGTTCATAACATCCACAATCTGTGCCCACAACGACCGTGCCTCCCGTGCAAGCTCCATAAGTACCTAAGGTCCTGCAAGGCATGTAACAGAGAGTCAACAACTAGTTGAGCGAGTTCACAGTTAATAGTTTAGTAATAACGTTTGTATTGTAGTTCGTATGTTCGTTTAGTAATCATGTGTCATATGTATCGTATCGCGGCCCTCTAGGCATGTTTGCGAAGTTAGTGGGGTTTTCCCATATATGCTAGACTAGGTATAGTAGTATCGCGGCCCTTCCTGGCATGTTTGCGAAGATTAGTGTATATAGTTCGCGGCCCTTCCTAGGCATGTGTGCGAAGATTGTCATAATATCGCGGCCAACACTTGGCGTGTGTGCGAAGATCAGTTCAATTAGTATAACCAGTCTAGTCAGTTCTTATCCATAATCCTTCCTCTCCCGGGAATCATATATCTAAGTTCCATAAACTGAACGAATAAATAATCCAACCCATTCCCATCCTGGGAATCCCATGCCTTGGCTGTGTGAACTCACCTTGGTTTGCTCGGTATGCTAAGTGTATGCTCGCAAGTAATCAATCACGTCCTAAAGTATGCACGTATGTGAAATCAGTTTGTGTTCAAGTTGTGCATGTATAAACATGTAACACGTAATCACAATCATATACAAGATGGTTACACTTAACAGCAGTTAAATATTCCAATTAACACTTAACAGAAATAACCCAAGTAACTGTGCAGATTACTGTTCGGCGAAACACACATAATGGCGAAACACAATGTTGACGAAACACATTCTGTTTCGTCGGGGCCTTGTTTGGCGAAACAGGATTTCAATTTCGTCGGTGGTCCTTGGCGAAACACATCTATTTCGTCGACTGCCCTTGGCGAAACACTTTCTGTTTCGCCAAGAGATCTGTTTCGTCAAGACAGATTCGAGGTGATGTCAGTTACGTACACAGATACATGCAGAAGCCCTAACAGCCGTCACTATCAAGTAGCAATCACCCATAATTCATTTAGCATTTATCATCATAACACAATCATCCAGAAATCATTGTCTAGCATGAACCCTAGTTTAAACGTATCTCAAATCCAACTATCATACAATATCCCATTATCGAACCCTACCAAGATGCTAACCAGATTCAGATTAACACCATCCAGAACCAAGTATTCAATCGTATCGAGTTTCACATAAAACTATTTATATCCGACAACAACATTCCTATCGAAATCTATATCATCATCATCATAACAAGAACCCTAATATTTAACATGTATCAATTTCAGATATACATCATCAAAGCAGAGTCACATGACACATAAACACGTATACGGATGAACGATCAATCAAGACACATAAATCTACTAACCGAGATGATGGTTTGATCGCACAAGGGTTTCCGGTGGGTTCTAGTTTGCCGTCACAGTGAGAGAGCTCTAGGGTTTCGGTTGTT
This sequence comes from Helianthus tuberosus, assembly GCA_030545235.1. Lineage (NCBI taxonomy): Eukaryota > Viridiplantae > Streptophyta > Magnoliopsida > Asterales > Asteraceae > Helianthus > Helianthus tuberosus. The sequence goes on along the minus strand of JARYGA010028218.1, from coordinate 13,540 downwards.
ATGATAAAAGTGTGAAACTGATGTAGTTTTACGTAATAAAACTCAAAATAACATGTTGGGCCCGAACTGGGCTTCGGCGGATCTGGGCTCGGCGAAACAGCTTGTTTCGTCGAGTTGTATTTGGCGAAACATAATCTGTTTCGTCGGGATTAGTTATGGCGAAACACACTTGTGTTTCGTCGGGTTGTTCAAATCTTAAACAGCTTATGTTTCTTAACAAGTTCCACGTTATACAATCAAACACATAATCATGCAACATAATACGTCTCATCATATCACAAAGTGTACAGTTACGAAATCAGGCAAGTCAAACAACTAAACAGTCAACGTCAACGTGCATTTAATGCGAATAAAGAATGTCGGAAATTCGAGTTGTCACATCCATGGCCGCCACAATCCCTCAAGCACTCACATCTTTCATATTTACATATATATATATTATATGGGTTAAAAACCAGTGTTTTACTGATCACCGGGTATTTTATCTAGCGTTTTAATCCCGTTTTATGGCGTTTTAAATTATTTTTATCACTCTATAAAAATAAACTCTCCAAATTATTACTGAAAGAATTATCAGTTGCCTTGAATGGCTGCGTTGATAGTATTTTGTCAGATACGTGCTGTATCGCGCGGTACGCGCTTAAACTCGAAAAATAGAGTTTACTAGCGTTTTAATTTATTTTTCCTCCCGAACATGATTAAAATACCATTTTAATCATAACAAATTATTTTAGGATTTTAACATTAATCTGGCGGTCACCGACGTTTGTTTCGCATTTTGTTCGTTACGCGATAAGCGTTTATTATATTATTGCCAACATAATTTTTAACCAAGTTTGGATTTACCAACACATCAAATATCACACATAAACACCAATATCAATAAAATATAGCCTTTTATTTATTCATAACATGTGTTACATTTGTACGGTACAACTCTAAATAGCCGGGTGTCACATATCTGATCTTTGTTATTTTCCAAAAGGTGAAGCCAAGGCGAGGTGGCATGGCCGTGCACCATAGTGTGCATGAGCGTGCATCTGGGAAACTCGTATTTTTCATCCATTTTCATCGCTTTTTTCTTCTTTTTAGTTTTAGACATTTAAATTCTACAAAAATCGAAAAGGAACGATTAAGGTAGTGTTTTCTCATAATAAAGCCTCAAAAAGTACATGCAAATGGGGGTAAATATGCATAGAAAATATGTATAATTGATGACACATCAAGCACTAAGAAAAGTTTTCAAGGAGTTACCCATTCATTAGCCTTTTCTTGCAATTCACACATAGCTTTGAAGTCGTCAAAGGCAGATTTGATAAACAAAGTTTGAATCCCGTTAGTTTGTGGAGTGACATGCCCTTTGGTGTGGAGTTGATAACATCAATATTGTGTGTGCTCTCTAGACCTCGACCTTTATAAATTACCACTATATTTTGGACCTTGTTCGCCATCTAAGACTTGTTGTAAGTGATCCCATGAAAAGTGTCATCTCATGATGCCTAGATATTATCAAGGTTGGAGGATAAATGTGATTCATCTGGGTTATATATCTTGGAAGAATTTGAACTGAACCAGAAAGAAAGGTCTTTGATTAAACCTGATGCCAAGCTCTGGGCCAACACTCTAACAATCAAGTCGAGCATTCGAGAGATAAATTCTTGACAATTAAAAAATAAGAGAAGGTACATTAAAACATGCCTTTAAGGTTTCATAGCTCGTTTATACAAGAGGCTTCTCTAAGCAAGATAGGTAAAAACTATCAACATAGGGTGACACTCCCACACATGTTTCGAGCATGCCTCGTGTCTGTAACACATGTGAAACATTAAGGTTATTTCATTATTTGAGGGTTTAAATAAGAAGAATTTCTTTGTAAGAATAAGAAAGAAAAAAATTCAACCAATAATAATGCATCATTTTAATTCATTTAATTTTGTATTTAATATTAGTGTAAGGGTATATTGGTAAACTTAGATAGATCATTAATTGGTAGTCTTTCTTTTTAATAGCTAACTACATTAAATTTGTAACTTATTTTCAAAAAATATATTTTTCAAAAAAAAAAATTAATTTAAAGTATAGGATAAATTGTGTGGTGTGTAGGATGAATTATAAGCCGTGTAGGGTAAATTTCAATATGTGTAGGATAAATTTGAAAACGTGTAAGATAAATTTTGATGTGTGTAGGCAAAAAATTTAGTGTGAAAGATGATAGTCTTTATGACTAACTAATTAGTCAAAGATAATAATAAATGAGATAAGACAAAAACTATTTAATGTTTTACAATTGTATCCTTTATTTTTTTTTCTCAATTTAATTTTCTTTTAAAATGAACATTTCCCTATTTCATTAATGATAAATTTGATGGTTTGTTAGTTTTCTAATCTTTGATCATCTATTAGTTAAACAAGTGATTTGTAAATATCCATGACTTAACATTCGTGGAGGAACATCACGTGGTGGTTCATTTTTGTCCATATTTGTGGGTTTGAAAAAGAATCCTAGAATACTTTTTGGAAGTCACTGGGTCTAATCATGACATCAGTCAAGTTCAGCTTAGTTGAAAGTACATGACTACATTCTAGAAGTTGAAAAATTATTGGGAAAACTAAGACCATGTGGTGCGGATTGGGTAGTCTCTTTGGGAACTATCCGTCATGTAGACGCCACGTCACATGGGGTGGATGACCATCTTTTTGGGGACTACCTAAGGGTATGGAGGATCGACCATCCCCTTATTTTTTATATATAAAAGCAGCTTTGAGGGGCCCACTTTTCACACAATATCAATATAAATACGAGGAGAGAGAGGACAAACCCACTTGCAGGCTCGTCAACACCGGCAAGAAAGAGCCGTTTGCGACGTGACGTGGGGGAGGGAGCGGTGTGGGACGAGGGGGACGCGCGACGCCGGGGGTGGGACGATCCCCACACCCCTTGGTCTAAAGGAGAATCATACAAATTACAAACACAAACAAAAGAGCACTAAGTCAGTGAAACTCAAGATAGAAAAAGTCAAAAATAAACATTATACCTAACTTCTAAGTTCTAACAAGTAACAAATGAAATGATACAAATACAATCTATAATAGATAACTAATACACGTTTACATAATATTTTATTTTAATTTTGATATGTAAGACATGACTCAACGAACAACCACATAATCCACTATAATCCTCTTTTCTTTTCCATTACATATAGACAACACTACATAGAAATGTTTATTCATTATCTACCAAAAATTAATTATGTATTAAACACGTCCATTAGATAGTATTAATAAAAGTGCAATACCCAAATGCTTAAAACATTTAACGAAAATACAAAGTATTGTGAAAAGTTAATGCATATATAAGAATTACAAGAAAAAAGAAAACAATAATATATAATAACAATATATTAAGGGTATTGTGGTTGGTTGGTCCCGGAAATACCGGCCGTTGTTCTCAAAACAATGCCAACTTTTATTTGAAACTCATACAAACAAAACAAAACAAATCAGGTGTAAAAGGTTAAATCCGTTTTAAGTTAAGAAAGCTCGAGATTGTTCTAGATTCATTAGTTAATCTTTAAGTTAAACTAGAATTACGACCCGCCGCAATGCGGCGGAGATTCTTTAGTTATAGCTAAGTCGATTTAGGACACACACGTTATGTTAAACCTGTGAAACGGGAAAAAAAATAGACAATGTAAAAACGTTCACCCACACACGCATGTTGCGTCGTGTTAACTCGCAAAATTTAGAACGAAACGTAAAAACGTTAAACCAAAGACGCACGTTGCGATGTGTTAAGTCACAAAATTTAGAACGAAACATAAAGTGAAAAATTTGCGGAAAATGAAAACTATAAAGGACCAAAGTTGAAAGTAAAAAAAGTTGTTAGGATAGATTGCAAAAGATAAAAAGTTTTGTGTTAAAAGTAAAAAAACAAATAGTTTTGGGTTTAAAAGTAATTTATAAAATACTTTTGGGTGAAAAGTAAAAAAAATCAAATTTAAAAAAAAAAACCCCAAAGCCAAAGTTACAACAACCATATGCATAAGCATTTTTTCTTTGAAAAGCCCCCACAGTCAAGATTACAACACATAAGTAAAAAAATCAAAGTGGTTAGATCGCAAAAGATGGAAACTTTTGAATTAGAAGTGAAAAATCAAATTAATCAAAGGGGTTAAATTGTATAAGATGAAAACTTTTGAATTAGAAGTGAAAAATTAAATTAATCAAAGGGGTTAAATTACCAAAGATTAAAACTTTAAACTTAAATTGTCAAAGATTAAAATTTTAGGGTAAATTGTCAAAGATTAAAACTTTAGGGTTAAAAAGGAAACAAAGATTAAAACTTTAAAATTAAATTGTCAAACATTAAAACTTTATGATTAAAAATGAAAATTCCATTTTTTTTTTTGAAAAACTCCCAAAGCTTATGGTACAACTACCATATGCATAAAGTAGTTGCTAAGTTATACTTCGTTAATTTCCACTCTAGATTCATTAGTTAATCTTTAAGTTAAACTAGTGGGATTTCTCCACGCTACGCGGCGGAAATTTGGCTGGTACCGGTATCGATCCGTTATGGTATCCACACTTGCTATAGCGACATATAAAAACCAAAATAATAAAGTATTTATATACCCAAAAAAAATATTGACATGTCTTTTATATCGATTAAAAAACAAAAAAACAAATACCGGTGCCAACTCCGAAATTTCAATATCAGTGTGAAAGTTGTTCTATTGGAATAAGTTTGTTTTGTCACTATACCGATAAGACATCGACACTCGCTACCACTTACAATATGAAAAAGTATTTTATTAGTTTTGAGCAAAAATTTAATCTAGACATAGATAAAAATAAGCATATCGTAATGACATACTCAAAATTTTATATAACGTCTTACCTTAAAAGTTATAAGCAAAAAGAAAATGCTAAATAGTAGTTATAATAAAATATTATAACACTAATATAATATAATAAATTAAAAATAAATAATGTAAAAGTTAGTGGCATAAACCTAAAACTTCATAAGTATACTATTGCTCATTATGTTTGAAATGAATACATATATGAATATGAATTTCCACTCGTTTGTTATTTAATAGTTTTATTAATACTTAAAGATAATTATTTTTACGCATGGAACTGGGAATATAATGTGAGGTTCAATAAGAACCACAAAAAAGTGGGGAGTTATGAACCATGTAAAAAAGCCATAAAAAGTTCATTTTTACATGTAAAAATAATAATTTTTACCTAATCTTTTTAGAAGTTTTTTGCATATGTGAAGTCATATTTATAAAAATTATTGAAAAACATAAAAGGATTCAAAAAATTTACAAAAAATATTTTTTTATTTGAATGACAATATGTATATATGAAAAAACTCTGAAAAAATTATATAAAATAATTTTAAGAGTTAATTACATAGTTAGTCCCTGTGGTTTGCACAAAGTAACATACTTAGGTACTAATAGTTTAAAATAACATTCTAGGGTATTAACTTTTCATTTTGTTACGTTTGGGGGTATTAAGCTTATTTGTAGGCTTAAAATCACATTATGTTAGTACCTAAGTATGTTATTTTGTGCAAACCACAGGGACTACCTATGTTACTACCTTAGAAGTTAATACCTCCAAACGTTACAAGATGAAAAGTTAATACCCTAGAAGGTGATTTTAAACTATTAGTACCTAAGTATGTTATTTTGTGCAAACCACAGGGACTAACTATGTAATTAACTCTAATTTTAATGATTCTTTTAAATGCAAAATTAGGGTGAGAGGGGCACTCCCCTCTTAGGGGAGTCCCCTCTCTTACGCACGGCCAATCAGCACGCGCCACGTCAACTCCCCTCTTAACTCACCCTCAATTTGATGGCGGCACTCCTCTCTTGGGGGACTTGGTTTTATTTTTTTTATATAAATATTTTTATAAAAGTAAAACATAATTTAAATAAATTAAAACTAAATAAAAATAAAAAATAGAACATTTCATTTAATTAAAAACAAGTTTGAGGGGTATTTTTAAAAGTAATAAAAAAAATCACATGAAAAAAATCACACGGAAAAAAAAGAAAAAAAAAAGGAAAAAACAAAAAAAAAAAACAAAAAAGAAAATGACATCTCTCATCCTCCTACATCTCCTTCTTCATTTACCTGCATTTGTTCTTCATCCTCCTTCATTACCTCACAAGAAAAAAAAAATGGCATCTCCCACGCGGTGAATACACACCGATCCTGCTCACCGATTTCGGTCCCCGCGGTGATGGCGGCGGTGTTCCCGAGCGGGGACTTGGGTCACCGCATGGGGTCACCGAGAGTGCCCCGTATACCCTTAGTGGTTCCACGATTCCCCAATTTTTTTGGGATTCCCCATTAAACTCACCCCATAATATACACACACGCACAACCATGTAATTTTAATTTTAATATATAACAAAATATATACTAATTAAGTTATTTTTATCATATTTTTATATATAATAATATTTAAATTGTATATTTATTATATAACATAAAATTTATTATATTTATACTAGAGGGGTACTCGTGCGATACGGTAGAGAACACATACATTGGTAATGACGTAACATCTATACTATATTATCGTGAATGTTCTTATATGGACTATCTATATTATATTATAATGCATGAGTGAGAAACATTTTAAGATACCAAAAAAATAAGAATTTTTTCTCTCTTAGGGGGTATTTGTTTTTTGCAAGAAGTACTTCCTGACCTCTTATATCTGCGCCGCACAGACCTTGGGGTCTGCAGCGTGTTTGTTTTTTTTGGAAGAGATTTCACTAAAAAAACTCTATTAGAGCTCTTCCTCGCGCAGATGTGAACTTACATCTTCAAACCTCTTCAAGACTCTCTCTCTTTCAAAACACAATCTCAAAACCCTACATCCTTCTCCAGCTGACACCTCCACTTCCTCCGCCACTACCTCCACCTCCTCCACCCCCCACGTTCATCGTCGACCACCTGCTGTACCGTTCACCGTCAACCACAAGGAATTGTGGGTTTTCATGCATCTACAAAATAAAGATTTCAGCGACAAACTCCAACCCCATTGAAGAAATTGAAGATCACTATAATGACCACCGATGAACAAATCATTACATTAGAAGTCGACCATAATGAATCTGTATGTAACCATTCATCATTTCCAAATCAATTTTCCCCTTTTTATCTTTATAATCTGAAATTTAAGTTGGGTTTTTCATCACAGGTGGAAACTTTGAAAGCTTTGCTTGAAATAGAGGTGAGATTTTGATTTTACTTATTAGTTGTTAATAAAATTGAACTTGTTCTATTATAAATTTGATGAATTTTGAATTTCAACTGGTTTTAGGAGGTGCTTCATTATGATTGTTGGATTATTGAAATTTTCCTTTTTTGTCATCAATTAAATCGATGTTTCCCACTTTTAATTTGGGTTATGGCTGAATTTGTTAAAGAAAGAATCAAATCTGAAATGTTCAAAAGAAAGGGGTTTGGGAGAAGAGAAAGGGAAAAAACACTTTTTTATTACACTCCGCAGACATTTGGTCCATCTCTTCTCGTGCAGACGTTTGCAGATGTGGTCCGCAGACTGCAGACCTTTTGCATCTGAAAAAACAAACACCACCTTAATTTATAAATACACCCCCAAAATGAGGGTAAATTGGTCTTTTAAACAACAATTATATTTTAGTCACCCGTCTTATTACATTTAAATACCTAAGTTTTAACATAATTATGGGCAATTAGTTACACTTTTCTCCCTCCGTAACAAACTTATAATTCTTCTACGTATTCTTATCATATCTTATAAACTATAATGTTTTAAAAAAAATCCAAAAGTACCATGACGACCTACTTATTTTTGTCGACGTTTCGATAGTTGTCTTACTCAGTATTGACGTGTGGATCAAAAGATACAAGTAGATGATGTCTTAGTGTACAAGTGATTAAAGCCCAACGTACTTAGTTATTATCCCAGAATGTTTATTAACTACAGAATGTCATTTTTACAGAAACCTATGAAAATATATAATAACAACATAATTTGTGGTTGTAGTATTTAAAATAAAAACATTAACTAAATAACAAACAATTAGAAAATTAGTTATAACTGACTTGTAATAATAAGCCTGATTTAGTAAATGCACTAATAAAATCTTTCTGTTTTATTGATATTCGTAACTTTGATGTAGGATCGTGTACGGACCCGAACGAGTCGTTCAGACGAGTTTTACTTCGTTTCAGAGGCGGAAACTAAGAAACAAAGGTAGAAACAGCTAGTTCTTCACTTTAAACACTCTTCTGATTGATATTATAACAATTACAATCAGGAAATACACCGGCAGCACCTCGGTATGATTTTCTGATTCCACCGAAATGACATAACACTAGCCTATTTATAGTATTTCTGATTCCCCACGAAATGACATGGTGTTATTTGGAGCGGAATTAGAAACTTATGTGATTCCCCACGAAATGACAAGGTGTCATTTCGAGCGGAATCACCCCTAAAAACCACTATCTCGTTTTTCGTGCCCTGATCTAACTATTACAGTACAAGACTCGATACAAGACGAAGTTGACAGATGTATGCACTAACAGACTCCCCCTCAGATGTTGACGAATCTCACGTGTCGAGTCTTCGCATCTTCAGTCTTGATCAGTCTCTGGGCTTCATTCTCTCACTCAGCATTAACAGACTCCCCCTAACAATGTGCTGGCATTCCTTAAGTTCATCAGCAACATCTGCTTCAGGATCATAGACTGTCTTACACTTGTTCAGATCATTGCCTGGCTTAAACTTTGTCCACAGAATCGAAACCTGGCTCATGCTTTATCCACAACATCCTCAGGTATCGGAACCTGACTCTTTAAGCATCCTCAGGATCGATCAACCTGGCTTTCCATCACACAACTTAATCGTTGTTCCAAGATCATCACCTGGCTCACGTTCAGCACAGGTTATTCTCAGAATTGATAAATCCAGCTCTTTCATAATCCTGCACAATCTCTACCTCAAAGTAAATTTTCTAAATTTAACAATTCAATGTATGCACTAACTCTAACTTTCCCTAAAAAATAACTCACTATTCTTGATGAACCATTTTAAAATTTGATCAAAACACATTTGATTTTCAAACACATACTTCTTTTCACAAAACTGTCATCATGTTTAGCACTTGGGATTTTGAAAATCAGCTCTCCAACATCAGTTGTCGAAAATCTTTTTGAGTTTTTCAAAAGTTTATGCTAAAACACACTGAAAATCTTTTTGGATTTTTAAATGTAAAGAAATGCAATGCAGTAAAGAAATATTTACAGACAATATTTTTTGTGAGTTCGTGCAAGAGGATCATATCAGTTCTTGACAAGTCACAAGTACCGTTGAGCTTAGTTACACATTAAGAATTAAACAATTCACTTAGATTGCCGATATACTGATCCACTTAAATTCTTACACAAATTTCAACTGATTCAGGATATGAGTTAGAAGTTTTAAGGACTTAAACTCATTCATGTGTCCCACCTCTTGAATATACTCCCGTATCCAGATCCCAATATTCAGTCTTACAGGTGAGTATACCACATATGATATCTGTAAGGGGAATAAATTATAGTATGAAACCGTGAGAGCTCAGGTCAGAACTTCCGTTCAGCAGAGAGATGACGGCTCGACTTTTGGTATGTCCCCTTTAGAGGATCTTTTGTTTACAACAGCAATGACTATCAATTTTATTGTTTCATCAATTTGCTTAGGGCGGCACTATTTTTCAAGCAAGCGGAAAGTATTCTCCGGGGACTAGGTCAGAATTTCCATTCAGCAGAAGTCCCGGGATAATACCCCAGATATCACTGAGCATAAAGACCTAGTATCTCAGAAAGAGGGACCTTTCAAACGAGATTTCAGGGGTTACCTATATATCCAAGTAGTGTTCCCCACGAAATAAGCAAGTTTGAATTTAAGTTTATATCCCGAAAAAGCTTACTAAATGTGTAAAAACCTATCTGCATATCATCAGTGAGACTGTTTAACGCTATTTAAACATTACATTTCTTTAGCATACTGTGACTGTCTACTGATGTACTATCATTTCCTCTTCTTTGACTCCAAAACTCATTTCTGAATTTTATCATGTTTTTGTCTTTTTCAATTTTTCTAATGTTTTTGGATTTTCAGAAATTTTCTACTCCCCCTAAAATGCAAACACATTTAAGGAAATTTGACAATAAACTGTACAAAAAACTTGACAACCGATATCGAATCGCTTCAATTCGCCATCCACTTGGCATAAACAATCAGAACTCCCCCTTTCACAAAACTATTTTCTCATTATGATTTCAAAACACTTAAGTTTGTTTTAACCAAAATGATTTTTCCGGAAAATAAGTTTTGTTTATTTTATCACTTGTAAATTCGGGGTTTGGTTCATCATATTGTCTTACAAATACCACTTATAAGTATGGTGCAATCAAGTTCAACCTAATGACCTTGATTAACCATTTGTAAGTGTAAACCTTCATCAACCAACTTGTAGGAATATCACATCTACACAAAATCATTTTACCAATAATGATGCCGATTCCTGCTTCACATTTACCAACCTGGAAGCTCCGGCAATTCACACTTATACTGTAAAAATTCAACTATTTTAGGATTCAATCACACAATCAATTACTAAGAAAGATGCCGATTCCTGATCCGCGATTACAAACTTGGGATCTCCGGCATAGTCAGATTTTCAAGGGAAAAGAATTTCCACCCAAGTCTGACCAACCTTGGGTGTTTTTAGCTCCATTAGCTCTTGTTCAGTTGGGTTATAAGTGGCTTTCTTTGTTGCATAGAAATCTTTAACCCCTTTTACTTTCCCATCAATCATTTTCCCAAAAATTTTCTAAATATTCCCATTGAATGTTTTCTCAATATCAAATTCCTTTTGATCAGAAAAAAATTGATTTGAGATTTCAACCTTACCAACTTTCTGTTTAATCTTCTCAAACTTTAGTGATGGAAATTCATCATCATTCACTGAAGATACAGAATTTACCTCTTTTACCTCACCTTGTGGCTCTTCTGGCTTTGTGGAACCAGATTCATCGCCAATTTTTACATCACCTTTCTTAACAACCCACACTTGGTTGTCCTTGGCTTTCTTTTTGTAAAGATTTTTCTTCGAACACTCACCAACTTCATAAATCGAATTTTCAAAAATTTTGAATTTTTCAGTTGGTGGTTCAACATCTACAACCTTCTCTTTGAGTTTTTCAGAAACTCCCTGTTTTGTCTTGATATTCTTCAGACAATTCCATGCAATGGGACCAGCTTCATTGCATTTGAAACAGGTTCGAGTCTCTTTTGGATGAAACACTCCATTCCTTTTCTTCTCAGCAAGAAACTCCTGGTTTGATTGTCTCCAGAACGGTTTCTTCTGTTCTTATTCTGCATTTCTACCTGAAACAAATTCTATTTTTGTTTTAGAATTTTTCTCATTTTTATAATTTTTAGATGGAATAAAACCTAAACCTTTCTTTTTGTAGCTACCATTATGGTTTGATTTCTTTTGAAAACCAGAACCAGAATTGTAACCCTTTTTCTTGTTTAATCGTTGTTGAACTCTTGAAGTGTATTTTTTAGGTTTTCCAGTAAGATTTAAATCTTTTATTTCAGAAATCTTAATTTCTGTCATTTTGAAAACCTTTTTGATCATTTCAAATCTAACACTTCTTATTGGAAACTCTTTGTCAGAATATAATTTGTCAGAATCATTTAAAGTATATGCTACTTCAAATGTTTCGTCATCCAAATTCGATTTTGATAACAAAAACTCTTTACTGTAAGCCCTTTTAACCGACGACTTTGGACTGTTGACCGACGAACTTGAACCTCCAGACTCAGACTTTGTCTCAGACTCCTCATCTGTATCCAACACCTGATCGACCACCTTTTTAATTAACTCAGACTCATGATCAGTGTCAGACGATGTGAAAGTAACGTCAATGTTTTCTGGTAAATCATCAGTTGTATCGGTTTTTAACTTTATATTGACTGCTTTTTCGACTTGCTCCTCATTTGGTTTTCTGGGAGAATAACCTTCCCAGATCGGAGGCGGACACTTGTTATAGCTAGCAGTCGGTTTCTTACCAGTATCCTTCTTCTTTGGCTTCTCATCTTGAAAAACTTCCATACCTGCAACAGTCGGATAAATTCTATCAATAAGATAATCAGAACTAGAATAACTCGGCAATAATCGTCTGATTCTCTCATTTTCAATCTTTTCATTCTCCAACTCCCGTTGCAGCTTGGCACATTCTTCAATATAGTGATTTATCGCTTTCTGCTTTGTCATAATCACAGAATTCATCATTGTCAATGCGTTTTCTCTTTCAGAATTTGTCTTTTGAAGACCAGTTACTGTTCTATTCAAAACATCATAAGATTCTTTCACATAATTTAGATTGAATAGTAATTGCTCTTTCATCTTCTCAAGCTCAACCAGCTTTTCATCTTTTGCTGCACATTCCTTGCAAGGTTCCAAACACTTTGTGCAAGGCTTGATGACTTCCACAATCTTTTCAACTTCTATTATCTTCTCAGCTTCAGTCACCCTTTCTGCTTTACTTACCTGCTCAGTCTCAACACTCTCCTCAGCAACACTATTAACTTCATCATTTTGAACAACACTTTTAGTCTTCATTTCTTGTTGTTCTTTTGCAGCTCGTTTCTCCTTCAGTTTCTCCAAGCGATCTGCAAAATAAAAATGAAAACTTTCAGGAGAAAGATGAGATTTTGCAATATTAATATGTTTTTCTTCCTCATCATCACTACTGTCATCTGTTAGTGACTGATCAAACTCAATTGACTTTTCAACATTATCATCTGAAGAACTAGAATCAACTGGTGTTTGATAAAAAAACAACTTCCTTTTCTGAACTTTCATCACTTTGTGAGCTTTCATCTGAGCTCTGTGAACTTTCTTTAGAAGCAACCGAAACTTCTTTTGTACTTTTCACAGTTTCACCAATAGACTTCATCCATGTGGTAAACATATCTGGTTCTTTCACTATTTTAGCAATGAAAGCTTTTAATTCTCCTTTTTCATCAACAAACATATCCCAGCTAAATCCTTCAGGCAATTTTTCATCATCTTGAAAATTCCAGTTAAAGTTCTCTTGATTTCCCAGACATGCTCTTTTTGAATCCTCGATCACTTTTCTACCATGAGCCACCTGTGGTTCTTGCTGTTGTTGCTGACCAACATGCTGATATATGGCTTTCCGGCAATAGTCATCTTTTCTGAACGGATTCTTCACTTCACTAGCTTCCCTGTTCTTGCATTCTCTTTTAAAATGGCCTTTCTCCCTGCATCGAAAACAAGTAACTTTAGATTTATCAAAACCTAAAGTAGACACATGTGCATCAAGAAAGTCATTTCTTCCAGTAATCAGCTTGAACTTTTCAGCTCGTCTAAGAACACTAGCTAGACACCATTTGATGTCCATTAGCTCCATCTCTTCAGCATCTATCTGATCG
>JARYGA010028217.1:0-46922 GCA_030545235.1 Helianthus tuberosus | reverse complement strand
TTAAACATAGACATCTTACATTGTTGGTTTGGTTTGAGTAAGTGATTAAGTAACGAGACATGTGTAATATGATACAAGCATGGTGGATACACCGCTGGTACTTCCTATATATAAGTGTTTGTATGGTATTACATCTCGTAGCGTTATTTGAATCATTTCAATTTGGACATATAACATTTTATACAAATAACATACTTTACACAATTTGCTGTACTAAAACAAATGTTTTTTGGGTTAAGAGTCATGGCTACGAGGTTTTACAAACTATAACCCGCTTGATTTGAGTTGGTTAATTAAGTTGCAATATTATACTCTTTTCAAAACAAGGTTTTAAATAAAGTATTGCAACATCTAAACTAGCCATGATTTCAACACTCCTACAAAACCTATGTATTCGCCAGCATTTCTTTGCTGACCTCGTTTTCACATATGTTTCAGGTATTGTTGAATGATATCAATTGATAAGATGCATGCTCACATAGGACTGGACGAGGCTTTAGTGACTCAATAACAATGATAGACTATGTTTAAATTGTGTATTTAGATTTCCAGGCGATGTAAATATTCAATGTTTAATAAAACGAAACACTTTTTGTATCCATGGTTATGAAACAATGATTCTGTTGTAACCCGCCTCGATGTTTCCGCCGCGATTTGTTGTTTTACGCTGTCGAGGTGTGACAGAAAAGTTGGTATCAGAGCCAATGGTTATAGGGAATTAGGTTATTAGTAATGCTTTGACCTAGTCTATAACCTTCTTAGGACCCTAACGCGAGTTTACTTGCGTTTAGTCATAAAACAATACCGTCACCTATCCTTAGGCGACGACCACAACAAGAACATAAATTTCAAAACCGCTTTGAAAACTAATCATCTGTTCTAGGATGATTGATTACAAGGTTTTGAACCCTCAGTTATAAGGTTTTGAACCCCTTTTGAATTTTCAAACTCTTGCCAAAGTTTTGAGTCTTAAATAATGTGAACACGTGCAAACTGGAAGGGTGAATGCCTGTATTCTGGGTTTTCTGTCTAGGCAAGCACTTCGTATATATCTCATCAGACGTGAGACCAGTTGTGCTTACCTGGGAATTCTTGGGATGAGTGTTCACTTATAGGCGAGCATGTCTTTGCGATACATTATTTTTGACCTATTTACTTTGATTTATCACCAGGGTCGTTTGTTGCTTTGTAGTAACAAACAAATGACCACTATCCTTACTTCCATCAGATTTGTTTCATCTCATTCTTTTCGTCTAATTCTCTCACTCGTTTCCTTCATGTTTCCTCTTTTAGAATGCCTCCTCGACGCGAAAGCCAGATAGCGACTGCCGAATTGGCAGAAATCATTGCGCAGCAAATGGCTGCTCAATTCCCAAACCTCTTTGCTCAATGGATCCAAGCCAACAACAACAACAATGTTCCATGCAAATACAAGGATTTTAACCAGGCTAAACCACTCAAGTTTAGTGGTTCTGAAGGAGCGACTGGGCTTCTTTAATGGTTCGAGAGCATTGAGAATACTTTCCGCCACGTGCAGTGTCCTGACAATCGCAGGGTCGAGTTTTCTTCGAGTGTGTTTCAGAAGAGGGCTCTCACATGGTGGAACGGGGTTATGAGGGATCGTGGTGCAGAAGTTGCTCTAGCACAAACGTGGGCTGAACTTAGGGCCCTTATAATGAGGGAATTATGTCCTCGTCATGAGCAGGGAGCTTTGGATAAGGAGTTTGATGAGTTGAAGCAAGATAGTGGTGAGCACAGGGCGTATACTGATAGGTTTGAAGAGTTGAGTCTGCTTTGCCCGACAATGGTTACCCCACTCGACAAGGCTATCGAAAGGTACATCGACGGCCTACCTGACTCGGTACAAGATATTCTTACTGGTAGTAGCCCTACCACCCTCCGTCAGGCGATTGAGTTAGCTGCGATATTAACTGAGTCGTAGATCCGGAAGAATAAGATACACAGAAAGGGTGACAAGGGTAAGAAGCAGGGATCTGACAAGGAGGATAGCAAGAAAGGTCAAAACAAGAAGGGTAAGGAAGGTGAGACGTCAAAGAAATCAAGAAAGCGAAAGGGTGTTCAGAACTTTGCTGTTACAACACAGACTGCTCAGAACCCGCGGAACCCACCAGCCCAGCCACCTGCAAAGAAAGCATATGCCGGTACCGCACCACATTGTGCCCGTTGCAACGGTCATCACGTTGCACAACAAAATTGCAAGAAATGCACGACGTGTGGTAAACTTGGGCATTTGGCCAATATTTGTCATTTGGGACAAAATCAGGCTGCTCAGGTTCAAGCTCCGGTTCAAGGGAATGCTGCGAGATTCCCACTGGGTTCATGTTTCAACTGCGGAGAGATTGGTCACTTCCGCCACAACTGTCCGAGACTGGTGAATGCAAATGCTAACGCAAACCCGAATGCAAACGTCAACGTCAATATGAATCCAGCACGAGGTCGAGTGTTTAACATCAATGAGGCAATCAATGATGAAGGAGTGAACAATTAGTATTCTGAAATTCCTCTGGTTGTTATCTTGTAACATTTAAAGACAATGCGGTTGTTATATAAATAAAAATTTGTAGTTTTTATTTTCTTTAACTAATGCAATTGTATGAATGTTTGATCCAACCTTATGATGTCAACACAAAGACAAACTACTCGTGTGGTTCTGTCATTGTTATGATCACTTGTGATCTCCCTAAAAACCTCAAACACTTGTTTCTTTTAAATCTAAAGTATCTTATCGTCTTGCACCGTTCGAGATGCAAGAATTATCAAAACAGCTTCAAGAGTTGTCTGATAAAGGATTCATACGTCCAAACTTTTCACCTTGGAGAAACTCCTGTCCCCTTTGTGAAAAGAAAAATGGATCTTTTAGAATGTATATCGATTAACGTAAGCCTAGTAAGCTTACCATCAAAAATCGATATCCCCTACCTTAAATCAACGATTTCTCCAATCAACTGCATAGCGTTTCATGCTTTTCCAAGATCGATTTGCGTTTTGGGTATCATCAACTTTGTATTCTCAAAGAAGATATTCCCAAAACGGTTTTCTGCACGAAGTATGGCCATTACGAGTTTACAGTCATGCCTTTTGGATTGACAAATGCTCCAGCCATCTACATGGACTTAATAAATAGAGTCTGCAAGTCCTATTTGGATCAGTTCGTCATTGTTATTAATGATGACATTTTGATCTATTCATGTCCCGAGCCGATCACGATCAACACCTTCGTTGACATTGGAACCCCTAAAGAAGGAACAAACTTTTCGCTAAATCCTCCAAGAGGAAATTTTGGCTTAAAGGAGTTCAGTTTTTGGGCCATGAAGTCAACAAGCAGGGTATTCATGTGGATCCATCCAAATTGCTGTAATTAAGGATTTGATTCCTTGTATGCTTTAAATACCCGTGTCCAAAGATAACAAATTTAAAGGTCAAATTAAACAATTATGCGAGTATGCGATTATGTGATATGTGTTTATGTGTTCTTCTCAATGTTTTTGTGTGATCCGATTTTCAAAATCCTCATAGAATCTTTTATATCTATATATAAGGGATTCATAGTAGGATATTCAAAACGTACTACCTTAAATCCTTAATGGGCTTCTATGTAATAGTTAAAACCCTTGGATTATATAGTACCACTCCTTGATTCATACGAGACCCTTTGGTGGTCTAGTCAAAAAAGATTGATTCACAATTTGGTTAAAGGACGGCATCTAGTGATGTAGCTGGACAGACTCCTTGATAGTCTATTTAGATCATTTATTGATTTAGTCAAAAGGACTCTATGGCGGTCTAGTCACACTCATCACAGGATTGTTCATTTGGTTTTACCCTACATATTATAAAATAGACTGTGTGAACTGTGCAAGGAATTGTCTAATTATGGACGCGTACATAATTTTGAGATTCAGTGCACGGTAAGTACAATAAGATTTATTATGTGTAAGAGCCGATAGTGACAAAAATAACGAAATGAGAACGATGTAATGGAGGTACGGTGGACGCACCAATGACGCTTCATATACTTGTATATAAGTATCCCTCTTACATTGCAATCATGATGTTATTAAAGATTACTAGAAGTTCAGAACCATAACCAATGTTGTTCGATCTTTTCAACTTCATGTTTTCAAGCTCTCACAAGTTTCCTCTAAATAAATTTCGGGACGAAATTTCCTAAAGTAGGGGAGACTGTAACACCTGTGCCTCCATGGCCATCAAACAAATACCGAACCAATGAAATATTGTATTTCATACTTGGGATTTGTAAAAATATGTGTATCATTAACACATATCAACTCTTGTTCGATTTCAAACTCTAAATCGCTTTCTGGAAGGTTATACGCGCACCAATGCGTAAATATAACCAGTTTAATGCAACGAACACTCTGGAATAGTGAAATAGGCTAAACATACCTTAAATAACCTTTACATAACTTAGAAATAAGATTTGGAAGGTTTGGTATGGCAAAAACAAGTTAATTCGTCTACAGGGACTAAATATGACAAACTGCGAAAGTATGCCAATTTAAACTGTAACAGACATTCCGGAACATGACCATAAGTTAAACACACCTTAAATATCCTTTACATAGCTTAGAAATAGGCTTTGAGGGGTTCGGTGTGCTAAAATATACTTTTGGGTCATTCAGGGACTAAAAGTGTCAAAAAGTGCACAAGTTTGCACTTTTGCGCATAACTCACATTCTGAATACATCCGGACATCCAAAAATTTATGTAAGCATGACTATATTATGATTTAGTGGTTGTCTTGCCAAAAATCCATTCGTTGCGTCATTTGGGTCGTTTTTCGCGCTTATGCGCATTCCGTCGTAATTAAGCGAACATCGCGTTGGTACGACCAAACGAACCAACATCCGGCATATTTTTGAACATGTTTCATGTCCACAATGTTTAGGCATCATTTTAGGGCCTTAAAGTTGGCTTTACGGGCCTTAGAAGTGTCGGAAATGGCCTTAAACACGTGCAGGGACTGAAACTCTCATTTTTCAAACTTGTTGTCTGATCAGGACCCTCAGGCGGCCCGCCTGAGCTTCTGAACATCCTGAAGCGGGCCGCATGGCACCTTCTGACCAGATTAATCGAATCTAACAGCAGATTCCAGCTGTTCTATCCACCACCACACATTCTCACATGCTTAGTCAAATGATAAGGATGATATTTAGCCACCACAACTTTACGACAAATGTACGGGCAAGATCATGGCATGTTTTCCATGAAACGATCTTAACGGTGGACCTTTTACTATAAATACCCCACCCCCCATGCTTTAAAATCACAAGAATTTTGATTTGAGAAACTCTAAGTTGAAACCTTTGTTTCATACCTGAGATTTTTGAATCGAGATTAGCATTCGGGGACCCTTCGTAAGTATTCTTTCGTTCTTTTATTGCTTTTCGAGTCTTTCGAGTCTGAAAGTCAAACTTTGTTTGACTTTCTGCATTGACCAGTTTATGGTCAATGCGAAGTTCGTTTGAACTTCGCAACGTGAGTGTAATCACGTTGGTTATAGTCCCTTGGGACTATGCCTACTGATTACCACGTTGTCTAGGGTCGTAGGGTAAGCGATCTAATAAATCGCTTATACCTCGAACCCGACCTATTTGGTCGATCATTAGGATCCGACCAAACACATTAGGTGACCATAGTAGGTAGGGAATAACCTTCCGAGGTTATACCCTATGGTCACATCGTTTGAGTAGTTGTATGATAGGTAGTTTATATGCCTTAGGTAAATTACCAGAATACCCTTTTCATGTATAATTGGTAATTAAGCATATGTAACCTAAACTTTTGTCACATAACTGATTATGTAACATGTTTAGGCATATAACACTTGTCATAGGACTAGTTAGACGGTCCGAACGCGTTTCACGCGCACGACGCGTTAAAGTAGCATAAGCTACCTTAATGGGTCGCGATGGGTCGAAAGCACTTAGGTTAGGTTTCATGTAGTATGTAGGCCTTGTTAAACCATATCATATGAGTTCCAATACTCATTTGGTTTACCAAGCCTCATCCTATCCGATCTCCCGATTTAAGTCCGGTTTATTTATATAGTTTTAGATTGCCGACTGATTCCGTGCTCCCTCTAGCTTTGTTTGGTTGTTGTTCAAGACCTCTAAGCATTCTCAGGCGAGTACATTATTCCCCTATTTTACTGCTTTCAATTGTTTTGGGGTGACTCATATGTGCTAAATGTTTTCAAGGTTTTAACGATGGTATCAAAACGATTTTCGATATTATAACGATGGTTTCAAAAACGATTAAGACGATTTATACAAAACTAATAACGATTTCGATAATGTGAACAAACTTGTTGGTTGGGTTACATAACAAAAGGCATTCATTAGCAATGATCAAGCCGACCAGTATTAGGTTATGGTACCATAGGATCTGACAAATCCCGTTATTTACTACACCCGTAGTTATGTGTGGGTGTTGTGGGTAGCGACTGAATCTGTAATTGTTAATTTACTCTTTGGTAAGGGTTTATTAATGCGAGTTGTTAATCTATCCTTTGGTAAGGGTTTATTAATGCGAATTGTTAATCTATCCTTTGGTAAGGGTTTATTAATGCGAGTCAAGAAGGTTTGAATGTTATTAGCGAGACGACCATATAAGTAGTTTCACGACCTAAAACGAATTTAACGATTTGGGCAAACGATTGGCTTCAAAGCGATATACGATTGGGTTTTGGTTACATATTACATGATTTACATTGATCATGCATTTACACAAAACATAGCTTTGATTTAAACAAAGTTTTACTTCAATGCTTTGTTTTGTGCATTTCATCCATGGTTTAGTTGATGCATTTCACTAGCCATACATATCATTTTGGTTACATATTACATGGTTTACAATTGACACATAAACATTTTTGACATTGGTTATACATTACATGATTTACATCTTGACATAAACATTTTTACATATTATTTCAATACATTTGGAAGTTGGTTTAAACATAGACATCTTACATTGTTGGTTTGGTTTGAGTAAGTGATTAAGTAACGAGACGTGTGTAATATGATACAAGCATGGTGGATACGCCGCTGGTACTTCCTATATATAAGTGTTTGTATGGTATTACATCTCGTAGCGTTATTTGAATCATTTCAATTTGGACATATAACATTTTATACAAATAACATACTTTACACAATTTGCTGTACTAAAACAAATGTTTTTGGGTTAAGAGTCATGGCTACGAGGTTTTACAAACTATAACCCGCTTGATTTGAGTTGGTTAATTAAGTTGCAATATTATACTCTTTTCAAAACAAGGTTTTAAATAAAGTATTGCAACATCTAAACTAGCCATGATTTCAACATTCCTACAAAACCTATGTATTCGCCAGCATTTCTTTGCTGACCTCGTTTTCACATATGTTTCAGGTATTGTTGAATGATATCGATTGATAAGATGCATGCTCACATAGGACTGGACGAGGCTTTAGTGACTCAATAACAATGATAGACTATGTTTAAATTGTGTATTTAGATTTCCAGACGATGTAAATATTCAATGTTTAATAAAACGAAACACTTTTTGTATCCATGGTTATGAAACAATGATTCTGTTGCAACACGCCTTGATGTTTCCGCCGCGATTTGTTGTTTTACGCGGTCGGGGTGTGACAGTTCTAGGCACATGACGGGAGACATATCCCAGTTAAATGATATTAAAATATTCGACGGGGGATGTGTCAACTTAGCAGTAGGTGAATCGAGAAGAATCACCATGAAAGGCACAGTCAAAAATGGAGTCCTCACCTTTTTAGACGTTAACTATGTCCCAGATTTGAAGCACAACCTACTGAGTGTATCACATATGTGTGACAAAGGAATGGAGGTTCTCTTCACCAAGAGTGGTTGCATTATTCTGAAACCAGGAATTATCATACCTGAAGACTGGTTTTTTATTGAACCTTAACGACGGGGAAATGCTTATGTGATTGACATGAACAAAGCTCCCACTGATCAAGTTACTTGTCTGTTTTCAGAGATAGCTGAGCATGATGCTATGTTGTGGCACTGTCGATTGGGTCATCTGAACATGAAAAATCTGCATCGATTAGCAAAGGGAGGTCTCATCAGGAACTTACCAATCAACGATTTCATGCAAATAGAGAAGTGTGAAGTGTGCGCTCGAGGAAAGCAGCATCGAAGGCCTCATAAGTCCAAACCTGTTCACACCACCTCAAAGGTTCTGGAGCTGCTGCATATGGATTTATTTGGTCCTGTTAATATACTCAGTATTAGAGGAAAGGCTTACTGTTTGGTCATTACAGATGATTTTTCTCGTTTCACTTGGGTATTTTCCCTGGAGCAGAAAAGTGAGACAACTGGCTTAATCAAGAAATTTGTAACTCTTATGGAAAATCAAGCAAATGAGCGAGTAAAGATTATTCGCTGTGATAACGGGACAGAATTCAAGAACGCTGAGCTAAATGAATTTTGTGCCTTAAAGGGAATCGACCGTCGGTACAGTACAGCTAGGGCTCCTCAATAGAATGGAGTAGCAGAAAGACACAGTCGTACCCTTATTGAAGCTGCTCGCACAATGCTGATAGATTCAGGTCTTCCACTGATATTTTGGGCAGAAGCAGTGAATATGGCCTGCTATGTTCAGAATCATGCCTTGATCAACAAACGTCACATGAAGACTCCGTATGAGATAGTTGAAGGTTAAAAACCCTCAGTGCAACAGTTTCGCACCTTTGGCTGTCCATGTGTGCTTCTTCTCATGGATTCCAAAGGGAAATTTGAAGCTCGAGGAGATCCTTGCTATTTCATTGGATATGCTAAGAACACCTCTTATCGTGTGTACAACAAGGTCAAGAAGCAGATCGTGGAAGCATATAATGTGGATTGGTTGGAAGAAAATCCAAAAGATGCTCGCTTTGGACCAGATTGGCTATATGATTATTCCTCCCTGTTTAAATCATTTTGTATTTTTTCTGATGAATTTGTTAATGCAGGAACTTCGAGTGCAAAGATGCCTATTCCCATTGAAGATGAGGATGAGGATGTGCCCTTGCAAAACATGCTCAAGAAACTCACTGTGGATCCATCAGGATTTCATAGGGATTCTCCAGCACAACTTCACTCTTCCACTGTTCAGGAGCTGATTTCTAAACCTTCTGCAGCTATCCCTGATGGTGAAGTCAACACTGAAGGCTCCGCAGGACCCTCCTACGTTCAAGGAACTTCTTTGTTTCCAGGTGCAATTCCATCAGATTACACTGTAGATCCTCTAGTGATCAACACTGCTGCACCAAATGAGGGGGAGCAATTTGGAATAGTATCAAGAAGCTTTTCAAACCTGCAAGCCCCTGCTTCAGCAATTCCTAAGTGTGTTCAGAGAAGTCACCCAATCACGAATGTCATTGGTCCAGTCTCTGCTGGTGTCCAGACCCGCAACAAATCTGGAGACATCAACTCATGCCTATACTCTTGCTTCATTTCACATATTGAGCCTAAAAACATTAATGTTGCTTTGCAGGAACCTGGATGGGTTGATGCAATGCATAAAGAGCTCAATCAGTTCGAAAGACTTGGAGTATGGAAGCTTGAAAAGCTGCCTCAAGGAAAACATGCTCTTGGCACACGATGGGTGTTTCGCAATAAAGAAGATGATTCTGGAGTAATCGTAAGGAACAAGGCTCGATTTGTAGTCCAAGGTTTCAGTCAGGTCGAGGGTTTAGATTATGATGAAGTGTATGCTCTAGTAGCGCGTCTTGAAGCCATCTGTATTTTCTTAGCATATGCATCCTTCATGGGCTTTACAGTCTATCAGATGGATGTAAAGACGGCATTTCTTTATGGGAAGGTCAAGGGGGAGATTTATGTTGCTCAACCCCCGGGCTTTGTTGATAGAGAAAAGGAAGGATATGCCTACAATTTAGACAAGGCTATATACGGCTTGCACCAAGCACCCCGTGCATGGTATGCTACCCTAACAGAACATTTTCTTGCTCATGGACACTCGGGGGATAATCAATCAAACGATGTTCATTAAATGTGTTGACAAGGACATCATCCTTGTTCAAATATATGTTGATGACATCATCATCGGGTCCACAAATGATGTGCTTTGCAAAGAGTTTGAACAGGTAATGAAGAGGAAGTTTGAGATGAGTTCCTTAGGACAGATGACGATGTTTTTGGGCCTGCAAGTTCGTCAGAATAGTCAAGGAATCTTGATTCATCAGAGCAAATACGTTCACAACGTTCTTGCAAAATTCAACATGAGACTCAAAGTCGATAGACTCCCTAATTGCAGAGCGGCCGTTGTTGACTGGGGATCCTGAGGGAAGCCCTGTTAACCAGACATTGTATTGATCTATAATCGGTTCACTGATGTACTTAACTACAAGTCGGCCAGACATTATCTTCGCCGTCTGTCAGTGTGCTCGTTATCAGGCTAATCCTAAACTCTCTCATCTAACTGATGTTAAAAGAATATTTATATATCTAAAGGGAGCTCCTAAACTCGGACTCTGGTATCCCAAAGATTCAAACTTTGATTTGTTTGCTTTTTCAGACAGCAACTTTGGAGGGACAGACAGAGATAGAAAATCTACATCAGCTGGATGCCAATTCTTGGGGATAGACTTATCTCTTGGCAGTGCAAGAAGCAGCAAACTATATCTCTCTCCATCGCGGAAGCAGAGTATGTTGCAGCATCTGCCTTCTGCTCCCAGGTTCTTTGGATGCAACATCAGCTGGAGGATTACGGTTTGACTTATCTTGATACAACTATTTATTGCGATAATGATGCCGCTATCCAGATCACTAAAAACCTTGTTTTTCACTCCAAAACCAAGCACATTGACATCAAAATTCACTTCATTCGAGATTGATTTGACAGAGGTTTAATCAAACTTGAACAGATCCATAATGGAGCTAATACAGCGGATCTTTTTACAAAACCTGTCAGCGTCTCGAGGTTCAATGTGCTTGTAGACCTCTTGAAAATGATGCGCTTCACCGATTGAGCACGTATTATTAAAAAAAACAGGGGGGGTTAAGAATAACGGCATCTCATCTGATAAATTTCGGCATAAAGTATTCTACTTTTGCACAAATTTAGGGGGAGAAAAAGTTGCGGGGAAATGAAATGAATTTTCGTGTTAAAGAACTTGATTAACACATGTAAGGTTTCAATGCTGAACAGGCTAGGATCCATTGTGATGTGTTGATAGGTCTAACGCTGGAAAAGCAAAAAGATGCCAAGTGATACAAACATAATGGACTGGACATCTCGTAGGTAATAGACCAACGTTGTATGATTTCATGGTCTTAAATCCTGCATTGATAGATAGCCAACATCTGAGGTTTCGGGTCTTTATACTGATGCGTCATCCGGGATATCAGGATTGTCCCTCTATTGCATCCAGATTATTTGCAGACCTAGGCACAGTCAGGATATCTTGAAAAAGAGCCGCAAAAAGGACCAAAACCTGAAAACAGAAGAAAATCTCTAAAAGAGAATTCCGTGAGCTTATAAAAGAGAAATCCGTACCGTTAAAGGTATCTGCCCAGCCCTCGTCAGACTTCTCTGGTCTCTGTGCTGTACGAAAGTACTGACCTGTTCACTAGAAAGTTTGGCGTTGTAAAATCTAAGGATGGTCTCAGTATACTCACCTGCTACGATGAACTGTTGTGCTTGCCTTGATCGCGGGGGTATGCCTTGGAATGGGACACACGGATGTCACAGTATAATTCTACCCTAAGCATATCACAAGGCTGAAAGTTGAAGGTTGAGCATTAGATTTAAGAGGACAAGTATATCAACAATCACACGGACCAGTCCAAGTAAGAGAAGAGCTGAAAAGTGTTCCTTAGTCAGTTTGAAAACGATTTGCTCCCGTGGCAGTCTCCCCAAAATACCCCAGTGTTAGTATTTTTATTATTATTATAATATTATATTATATTATAGTATAAAATTGATGGTAAAATTGCTCGGTAGGTTGATTCGCTGACTTTGAAAGAGGTGTTTTCTGTCTTAAAAAGGCTCATTAAAATAGCAATAAAATAATAATGATCTGGAAATGGCCCACCATCTCGGATGAGGCCCAACAGCTTTGATTAAGTCAAAGTCTGAATAGTGAACATGCCTATCATCTCGAACTGGCAATCCGAGATGGGCCATGCCCATTTGGGATGATTATATAGAATGCTAACAAAGGTTCAAGACACACATATCGAACCAAGTCGAACTACTTTGAAGATTCTCTCTCAATTAACTTCATCTCGGACGATCTCGGACTAATCTCGAACTCATCTAGGACACAAGGTATATTATCCCAGACCAGAAACTGCCATCCTAGATGATCTCGAACAAGGAGATCATTATCTCGGATGATCTCGGATTCTCGGACACCCAAATCCCATCCTGGACTAGATGATGACATCATCCCGGATGAGAAGGTCCATCCGAGATGAACCCTCACCATCCCGGACTTTGACCAGGATTGACTTGAACCGTCTTTGACCTGAACCCTTTTGACCTGCTGACATGGACTCCTTTTTGACCCCTTGCTTGACCTGTTGACTGCTATTTGAGCTGTTTGACGTGTTGACTTGGTTGACTCGTCGAAACAAGCTCTAGTAATGAAGAAACCAACTCCGAAAGTGAAGTGGAGGTAGTTGTTTAAGAAGGAAGAGGAAGCTGTTAGATAGCCAGTGCCTATGTCTGCTGAGAATCTTGCAGCGCTGATTAGAAGCCTGCCGGGTGATGATGGAATCCCTCCATCCGTCTCTACCCCTGTTGTTAAAAATGTTGCTGCTGCAACCACATCAGAAACTGAAGCAGAAATTGAAGCGATTACTGATGAAGCTGAGGAAGCAGTTAGAAAGAAACAAAGAACCGACATCGCACCTGAACATGACCTTTCCGGCCCAGTATCTAATCCAGAGCCTACTGCATCTGTTGATCTACAGCCTGATCCACAATTTGATGATGCATCCAAGAAAACAAGCACATAGGAACCTGATTTGTATAATTTCAACTTTTATTTTGAATCTACACCCTCACAACCAGCAGTTTGAGTGCTGTAAGAGTTGAAGCAGGAAGTTCAAGTAGAGCAGGATATGTTGAGCATGATGAAGAAACATTTCGTTATGCAACCGAGAAAAGACAAGTATTTGAGCAAACTGACAGCGATAGTGATGAAGATGCATACGTCACAAGATTGCAAAGATGAGTGGTTGAATTAGAACAAGATGCAGAGTTGAAGAATGCTCAAATTTCATCGCTTCAGCAAGATGCTGCTCTGAAAGAAGCACAGATCTCCTCACTTCAGTCATAAATCACTAGTAGAGATCAAACAATCGATCAACTATAGGGTGATTTGGGTATGGTGATGTCAGTGGTGTATGATTTGAATGCCAAGCTAGAAAAGAAGTTTGGAAATGAGTTTGTCGACAAAGAAGATGAAAAGTTCAACATCGGCCGCCCAGAACAAACACCAGAGGAGAGAGCAGCAGCCCATGCAGCTGCAGAGGTAGAACGTGAAGCTGCACTAGAAGCCTAACTGGCTGCCAAGCCAAAGAAAAGAAGCAGCAAGCCAAAGAAAAAGAAAGAGAAACAAAGTAACAAACAAATGCTGGTGATGAAGAATCAAGACATGAATCCGCTTGATGAAAACTTCCAACTCAAGGATCTGACAAAGAGACCAGATAGATATGTGATGGAACTGGGATCGGGTTTTTATGATCAAGTGGGAAACAAATCTGAAGTTACCTATTGGAGGTATGAACATTACAAGAAAATGTGGTTGATTACACGAAAGAGCGGTCATAGGGAATACTATGCACAGGAAGCTCAGTTCGAGTCGTGGATAAAGATTGATCTGAAAAGTCTATTGCGTGCCCCATTCTATGATCCAAAGCCAAATCAAAGGGGCAGAGGATGGGCATTCCATGCAAGGCTTGAAAAAAGAAGTTAAGACCAATTTCGCCACTATAAAGACTGCTGAATCAGAGATTCGAAGGAATCCTAGAGTTCGTGATCCCTTCACCAAAAGAACTGTCAAGTCTGTCATCTGGCCTCCGACCGACAAAGAAAATATCATTCCTTTACATCATATATTTGAAAAGGGAATCCTCAGGAATCTCAAATTCTGGGCATATGATCCAAAGATGGCGGAAGCGGTGATAGTTGCTCAAGAGCAATCTATCCGGATTCCAAATTCATATGATTTGATGACTTTTCACAAGGAAGACATTGTGGTTCTCTATAATCACTAGATTCGCTGCAATGAGAAGTATGAAGCTTGTGGAAAAGAATGGACGACTGTTGCTGCCAACATACTTCGTCATCATCTGTTTGCTGATCCTTTGCCTAATCTGGGTGGTCCTCAAGCTTGATGTAGCTACTGATCCAGTAAACCTAGGGGGAGATTGTTAGACCCTTGAAGGTTTATGGATAAGTAGCAAAATGGATTAGTAGGCTTTGTGGGTTAATACTTGTAATTTGGGCTCTTTTGGGTAAGTTGGGCCTAGGGTTTAGGGAGCCTTCTCTCTAAACACTACGATAAATAGATATGTCATGTCATTAGGTAGTTGGTTGGTGACATTATCAAATCTTGTATTAGACAATTATACCATTGTATGCAAGACATCATCAATCAATCAAGAATCTTTCTTTTTCATCTCCTTTCTTCTTTGCTTGCTTGTTTGTGTGATTCCGCCACCATTCAAGCTAGTGTGATATCGTTGTGATCTCGTTTCGGGACTTAGAATATGGATTCATGAATTCGTGATCATTGAAAGTACACACTCTACAGATCAGGGTTAGATTAATGTCTTAGGGTTTGAGTCCCAGGTCTTTGTCAAGCCGGTCAGCAGGATTAGCATCAAGAGGTGCATCTGTATTGTGGATACTTATAAGATATCACAGACGTGTGATAGTCTAAAGTATCAGAATGGTTAATCTTCGAGCAGATGAATTGTTTTTTGGACTAACCTCCGGAGAATGATGATGTTGGATGGTTAAGTTGCTGCCGAAACTAGCAGAGAAGACTATACATCTGTTATCGTGACTGAAGAGGAAGAATGTGAATCTGATCGTGGATGAATGCTTCTGAGATCTGAATGTGTTACCAAATGATTCATTATCCGATGAAGATTTGTTGATTGTGGAGAATACCGTTTATACGAATCAATCATTCAAAGGTGCTTAAAGGTGATCACGGAAAACGGGATTTTAAATTTTCGGGGGTAATCACAGATTTGACATTAACCAAGTGTGGTATTCGAAGTTTCTATCAATTGCCGGTTGGCTTTTTGAACATTAAAAAGATCAAGCATGCGGAATTCATGATGGTTGGTGCTGAAATAGTATATCAAAAACCGGACGCGGATGTGGTTAAAGCTGAAACAGAGAAGCTGTGTTGATTAGTTTCAAGTTGGTGGTTATTTGTGAAGATTGCAGTTTAGCAAATCAAAGGAGGAGTCGTGCACTGTGCAAACAAAGACCTGAAGATTAAATTTCAGGGGGAATTACCTGAAGATTCATTTCAGTGGGAATGTGTGCATAATGAAGATAATGCAAACCCGGATCATCAATCAAGGGGGAATCTATCGAATATTTCAAGATGTCTGATTGAAGTTGCAGAATATTCAAAACACGGCTCTAGGTTTTCAAAGACACAATTCGAGAGTAACGGCCAAGGGGGAATCTGTTAGTGCATATTTCATATACCCGCCACTGTGCGAATATGATAGAAATAGCGTGTGTTGAATATTGTATAGAATAGTGTGAAACGGACAAGGTTTTGTAGTGAAAATGTACATTCATACGAATGGACATCAGATTAGTCCAAGTACATTCGCACGAATCTGAAGATTCGTACGAATGGACCCTTGATCCATCCCTATAGGTTCATTCATTGTTACAAGTTCATTCATACAAATGGACATAGGAGTAGGTTCGTACGAATGGACATGGTCTATATATAGGGATGAGGGGTTCCTCATTTGGATAAGCTTTGGTTCCCAGAGGGGAGATGTTTTCCAACTGGTTTTACGGGTATGTAACTTGAAATCATGAATAGAAACCAGTTTAAATTAACTTGTTTGGTGTCTATTCTACTTCTACTCCTTTCTTATCAATAATACTCCACCGAATCGGTTATCTCGGGGCCAAAACTCTGTCAAATCTGTCGGATCCTGGAATCTCAGACTTAGCAGGTAAAACTTCTTTTCCTAAAAATGAATTTCAACTGGACTTAATTGAAAGGGGTTATGATGCACAGTTGAACAAAGCTACAATGTTTAAACCAAATTTTCCACCACCCATGAAGTTCCTGTTCCATACCCTGTTAACCTGTTTGTCCAATAAAACCACTGCTTTCAATGAAATTCCTTTGAAAATACAGTACTTGGGATATGCCATCATGACAAAAACGGATTTTAACTACTCCCAAGCACTGTTTACAGATATGGTTAATAATGTGAAAGACATTAAAAATAGAAAGAATGTTGCCTTTCTACTGTTCCCAAGATTTTTGAGCTATTATTTGCAAAACAAGGTTCCATAAAAAGCTTTTGAGCAAGGAACACCTTTTAAAATGAACAGTCTTTCATCTGAAACTTTTACTCGCCTAACGGCCAAAGAGTCAATTGTTTCTAAAACAAAAGCAAAGAAGTCTGAGCAAATTTTAGATGAGTCCACATCTGCTCCTCAAACTTCTGTTGCTGAGCCCACTTCTCATGGTGATCACAGCACCACAACCACTGCTGTGAAACCCCCACCATCAAAATACACCACTTGAATTTCCTGAAATTCTTGTTGGTAGTTCAAGTGGAGCAGCTACGACAAATGTTGGATCCACTGATCTACATTTGGACAGTAGTTTCATCAGTCAGACTCCCTTGAAAGCAACCACTGTTGTGTCTACCAAGGTAACCACTGATGTGTCTACCAAGGTAACCACTGATGTGTCTACCAAGGTAACCACTGATGCAAAGGGAAGTCCCCAGAACCAAGAACAAGGGGCATCTGCTAATGATAATTTTGAGACTCCTCCTATTTCAAAAGCAGATACAACCACCTCTGGTGGGAATTCAGGTGATCCTATTAAGTTAGGTGATGAATTAAAATATAAGGATTTGACGAAGAGGATGTCCAAAATTGAAACAATTGTTGGTGACATGAAAGATCTGATGAAGTAGTTGGTGGATCCTTCCAAAAGTCAACCTACTCATCAGCAATTATCCCAGTAGCTTTGGAATTCTGTGCAACCCATCTTAGCAGCTCAAAGGGAATTGGCTGACCTTCAACATAACTCACACATGGAACTAATCAGAGTTATGGTTGAAGCAAGATACAAAGACACCCAGGCAGATATCAAGGGCATCAAAGAAGCCCTTGTTAAGTTAACTGGCACCTCCCCTGCACCTATCTTTGAGAAAGATGATCAAGATGATGCCAAAAATGGGGAGAGTGATTCCTTGAGAAAATTGTATGCTGATCCAAAAGCTAAACCAAAAAGTCAGCCAAAACAGAAGCCAGAATCTGCCAAAGACACTTTTGCTAAATCTTCTAAAAAATCTGAAGATGGAAAGAAAAAGGGAGTTGATGAAACCCTAAACATCCAAACAGATGAAGACATTGCTGAAAAGCAGAAGAGGAAAGATACAAAAGAAAACAAAGCAAATGTCTTAAAGAAGAAAATGGAGAAAAAGAGGAAATGGGAAAACAAAACTCAAAACATTGGCACTTCAAACAGAAGAAAAACATTCAGAAACAACAAACCTCAAATTGCCACATTCCCTAAAACCATTGTTGGTTCTAAAAAGCCAAACACTACTGCATCCAAACCTAAACCTTCACCCCAAAAACCATCACCACAAAAACCACCTCACAGGAAGCAGAAAACAGCTTCATCACCACCACCATCTTCCAAAGCAACAGATGTTGATGCACCAAAAGCATCATCAGATGTTAAGACAACAGCTATTGAGACACCAATGGTTTCAACAGTTATTAATCAATCCACTGCTTCCATTCACTTTGACTCTCCACCATCAACAAAACCACCAACACCTCAAAGATTCCTCTCACAATCAACCTTTTCACCCAAACTACCTCCTCCCTCAATAACTCCTCCTCATCCAAAGTTTTCTTATGCTAGAAAAAGGAAATTTGTGGTGCTTGATAATGAAAAAGAAATACTTGCACCAGTTCCTTTATCATCTGTTCCTGCCTCATCATTCATTCCACCCGATCAAACAACCACCCACTTGTTACATCCCACGAAACATTCCCCTGGAAACTCAATTTCCTCTTGAACTGATGGCAGTCTAAAAAGAAATGGAACAGTTCTACAAAGAAGATGATACATCCAAAAGAACCTTCCCATCTCTGTATGGCTTTAGAACACCTCAAAACATTAATGAATACCTAAAGTTGAAAGCCAACCAAGCTCATAGTATTGCAAAAGAAGAGAGTAAAGGGCAAGGTAGAGGAGATACCAACGTCTCTATCAACGTGGGCTAAGTAAAGTCAGGAAACTGGAAGACTTTGCTAGAGATTTGTGTAAATCCATGTCTGAGTTACCACCAACTGCTGATTTTCAAAAGGAACTTAGGATTGATTATTTGGATATCATCATGAAAGAAAAGCCCTATAAAGCCTACAAGTATCAATTCAAAGACTGGTCTCTAGAAGCTCTCAAAGAAGAAGTAAACAGAATTGAAATGATGAATAAAGATCCTAAAATGAAGAAATTTGCACCCAACTGGAACAAATACAAGAAGGTTGATGCAGATGATGCTTTGAAATACAAAAGGAAGAGAGCAGAGCTTGTAGCAGCTGGATATGGGCCTGCTAGATCAGTTGCAAGATGGTCTAAGCAGAGTGTTGATGAAACTTATAAAAAGTTAGAAGAGCTCAGAATGACAGATCCTACAGTTCCTTAGAAACCAGCATATGATGATGAAACCACTGCTGATAAGCCTCAACAGACCCATGCCTTCAAAAAGTTGTTCTCATCATCTGCTCCATCCATCATTGCCTTGAATCAACTAAAAGGGCAGAAGCAGATTGATGAGGAAGATGAAAATAGGGATGCTGAATATAGAAAAGAGGCTATCAGAAATCAACTACAATTTGGATTGGATGATGCTTCTCTACAACTTCAAGCTCAAGTTGCTAAAACACTCAAAAAGTTGGCAAGTAGACCTCAATCCCCAAACTCGTCACAGATAAAACTTTTTCCTAAAAAGCTATCAGATCCAAAAATATTAAAGTGGAAGTCTGATAAAGATACCCACGTATTGACTCTAATCAGGTCTGATGGTAGTGTTGAAAAGCTATCAAGGGATGTTGCATTTGGTCTGGATGCATGTGACCTCCAAGACTTATTGAACCTTCAACTGCACAGGGATGAAGAAGACACGGATTCTTTGGATTTTGAGCTCCTATTCAAATGGCAAATCCGGGAACTGTTGATGAGAAAATAAAGATCAGAAATAAAGGAGAGTTTCGGCATCATCTGTTCTAGGGGGAGATTGGTGGCCCATGTGATCCTTCCTTGAAGAACAGTTGATTTAAAGCCAAAACTCATCTGCATCAGATGATCCAGAATAATAGTGCTTGAACAGTTTTTCCCTCCAATGACAGTGGCATACAACATCTGATAATTCCTAAAGACTGTTGGTCACTAAAGTCTGTTACACACAAAAGTCTGCTGATATACAAAGTCTGTTGAAGAGAAATCAACCGTTGAAGTCAAAGAACTGCTAGAAGTCAAAGGCCGGATCAACCTTAATGGAAAGCACTGCCCAAGTCTTTATCAGTGGTTGAGCATCATCAGCGGATAGCATGCATCAGTGTTTGTTTAATTATTGTCTAATGTAACAGTGTCTGTAATCATCAGTGTTTAAAGGTTGTTAAGACTGTTAGTTGTCACAATCTAGGTGATGTCATCAAAGATGCCACAATGTTTAGGATTGTACTATAAATAGACAGTACCTGTACTGTTCTATCAGCTCTTTTGCACACATTTGTATCTTGTACGAACTAACATTGTGAGCTCAGGCTGAGGGGGAGAAAGTGTTCATGCATGCATAGTTTAAACATTGTGTATTCAATCTTTTGATTATAAAATCGTACATGATGAAAACTGTTCTTTCCTTGATTGTGTTATAAAGTTTTACTTCATTCCGTTGCAATTGTTCATTTGTTATCTTCTACATCTTACATCTCTTATAAAACAATACAATCAAGTAAACTCAGATCCTAACAGAGTCTAACACTAGTGGAGATACTAGGCTACAACCAATGGCCATGGGGAACCTAGTCATTTCCATTGAGTTTTTAGTTTGATACTTATTGTGTTTTATGTTATGTCCATTGTGTAATATGCAACTGGGTTTTCTCATTGTGTTTTATATTATGTCCATTGTGTAATACGCAACTGGGTGTTCGAATTTTTTTTCTAAATATAACAATATGATACTCATATTAAAGATAAAAAGACGCTTGAATTTATGGTATAATTTTTTTTAAAAACAAATGAAGTATAAAAAAGTTTTGGACGTTTAAAAAATAGGGGAGAAATAGCATATGACTTGCATGTGCATAATCTTTTTATTTTTTTATTTTTTTATTTTTGACAAAATTACTCTTTCCACTTGATTTCTTTTAGGACACTTGTCACTTATAGTAGTTTCTTACACTTCTTATTTTTATACTCCTTTGTATAATAACTCAACCATATAGTTAACCTTTTAAATTAATATTGTTTATATACACCAAACATTCTAATCTATTTTTCTGTTTCTACAAAGGTTTTATTAAGATATTTTATTTTATAATAATTTGAAGATCATTTAATTTTATATTTCTTGTATGTAATTAATAAACATGTAAGAATAAAATTAATACTTTCTACTAGCATTGGGTTAAACAGTTAAACAATTTAAATTTAAATATAAAAATATATTGATTGTAACTTATCGGTTTGGTTCGGTTTTTTTCGGTTATTGATAATGGTTATCTGAAAACCTAACCGAAATTTTCGGTTAATAAAAATCCGAAAACCAAACTATCGGTTTTTGTTTCGGTTTGAATTCTTCGGTTGTTACGGTTCAGTTACTTTGGTTACGGTTTGGTTATTTCGATTTTCTGCTCAGCACTAGTGAATACAATCAATTGTCTAAGGCTAGTCGGCATGGGGTTCGTCCCCGGATCATCCTGGGTCGGCGACGGTCCAAACACCGTGCCCCCCCCCCCCTGCGTCCCGTCCTCCCCGTCCGCAGCTAGACGTTTGCGACGATCCAAAAATGGTGGGGCCCAATTGAAAAGTGACCGTTAAATAAAAAAAAAATCAATTTTCATTTTCACTTTCAAAAAAGTAACGGTAATATTATTATTATTTATAAATTTCAATTCCATTTTCACTTTCATTCACCAAACTAACCACAACATCTCATCCCTCTCTCACATAATTTTTATAAATCTTCTTCCACTTTTATAAACCTTATACTTTAGCATGGATCCTTTCAACAACCCGAGCGACCCGAACAACCCGAACAATCCGTATAACCCGACGACTCCCATCAACCCGACCCAACCATGCCCTCTAGTTTTGGAGGATGATGACTAGGATGATGACTAGGACCAACTTAACCATGCCCTCTAGTTTTGGAGGATGGACCATTCTTGAGAGGATGATGACGTGGCGCCTACGTGGCGGATCATCCTCAAGGATGGTCCATCAACCATACCCACTGGTCTAAGTCCTTCAACTGGTCGAAGATATTTCAATTCATTTAATAGAGGTGGAGTTGCTTTAATCATATAGGGAATGTTTTTTACGCAAATTGTCAAAGAAATGTATGGAGAATGGTGGCGTGCACTATTCGTACAATGTACAAGTTTTAGAAACAAAATACTCTTCAACAGTACTATGGTTAAATACCCAAAAAAACTTCACTAAAGGTCATTCAACGTCCCATACGTATGTAGAAAAAATTAGGAGTGGTTGAATCTATTCCTTTATTTTATTTTACTTTTGGTTTACAATTAGAATGTTTTCACTATTTATTCGACCATCACAAATGCAAGATGATAAATGTATTTACAAACGTTCCAAGTCAGTTGTCACATAGATTTTCATAAATACACTAAAAATACATATTTTCTCTCCAATCCTACAAACAACTTTACCATTACTTGTATTTTCAAATCATCACCACTTTTATATTTATTTTTACTCCTTTATTTTATTTTTGGTTTACGATTAAAATGTTTTCACTATTTATTAGTACATTTAGAAACAGCTTCATGCTCTCACAAGACCGTCTTCGAAAATATTCGAAAATCTTTAGGCCCTATGCGAACATAAAATACGGGCCCCTTAAATATAAATTTTTAAAAAGAATATATATATATATATATAAAATTAAATATATGAAAATGAATTAATGAGAAACGCAAGACCTCCACCACTTGATCTAGAGATCATTGGCAAAAAAATTGGACCATTTCTCGATTTGTGCGTGTCATCCTTGCGCATGGGCCATGCTAATCTTCTCTGTATCGTTCCAATTTTATCGGATGTCCCCGAAGGGAAACCTGGGTTGGATCCTTGAGCCAAACGGGTTTTACCGGTAATTTTACCGTCGTGCCTACGGGCGGGTGGGTTACCGGGTTTTTCCCGGAATTGGTGGTGGACTCAGGTTACTCTCGGAGTACTCCGTTTGTCCAGTGGGTGCCCCGAGAGTACTCGGGGTTGAGTTTGTTGGCCGTTCAAAAAAAAATGAAAATGAATTAATGTAATTTGAATCAGCACCAATCATTTAATGTAACTTGAAAAAATTAGACAATTAATGTCATTTGTATTTAATAAATAGATAAGAAAGAAAAATAAAAATAAAACTGAAGATGCCAAGATTAGAACCAGTGTTTTCTTATTATTAAAGTGACTTTCAAACCACCAAACCAAGTGCTTTAGGATGACATTTTTTCGATTCTTTATGTATATATTCTAACTTTACAATGTAAAACAAATACAAAAACAAAAAAATTTGGGCCCCCGATAGATTTGGGCCCTGAGTCACCGTCCATCCCGCACACCATTCGGACCGGCCCTGCTGTTCTCATTTTTGAACCAAATTCGTGCAAAGCAGAAATTTTTTATACATCGCGACTCATGAGATTAGAACGTGCGACCTCAATATTCATTGTTGTCCCCCACTCAGCTCAAAAAATACTATTCACGAACTTGAAAAAAAACATATTCTATGTAGCTTTCAATTTGATATGAAATAAATATTTTCTGATTTTAAAGTAGCTTTCAAATATCGGACCACATGGTTGAAGTAAGAAACTAAAATAAATTTTTAGTTTTTAATTTTTTTTCCTTTCAAAATCTTATTAACATCATCATAAAGACATACCAAAAAATAAATTAGTTTCATATCGATCTGTTTTATTAACCGGGTAGGTTATGAAAACATAAGTAATCTCTTTATTCCTTTACCCATCCCCACAAAGCTTTTTCAAATTACTTTTGCAGTTATTATTCTGAAAAGGAAAAGATTAAAGAATACTTTATTAAAGAGAAAAGTGTCCGGATAGTCTCTGTGGTTTGGTATTTTTCACTTTTAGTTCCTAATTTTCTAAAATTACAGCTATAGTCCCTAACTTTTGTAATTTCGTTCCCAGATAGTCCCTGACGCGGATAGAGGTTAGTTTTTGGTGTTAAATTGATGTGAAACGACAAAATTACCCTCACTTAAAAAATTAAAACATTAATTAAAAAGTGAGGTCACCCAAATCCTTTGACTTTTCAATACTACCCCTATTTTTCTTTTTCTTCTTTACCCCTGCTTCTTCTTCTTTCTTTCTTTACAACCTACCTGCAACTCACTCACCATCAACATTCTAAAGTGAAAGGACTCACACGGCCTTAACCCATCAGTATCACCCGTCTTAAGTAGTTAAGTCTCACCAACAACTCATAAGCCTCTTCAACTCTCCCCACATAATACAACCCTTTCAACCTCTTCAACTCTCCCCACATAATACAACCCTATCCACTATCACAACCCAACCCAACTCAACCCAGTTTTTCATTAAAATATTAATTTCTCTTTCTTTCACCTACACAACCCAACCCAATCCAATTTTTCATCCACATTCATAACCCAACCTAAACTAATATTTTATTATATAAATTTGATAATATTATATATAAAAAACAATGTAAATAATGCAAAAGCAAAAAAGATATATTATAATATGTTTCAACCGATTGCAACCATTGGTTGTTTGGACGATCCGTTTGTAGCACTAGAACAACTTTTATATTTATTTAATGTAAATTACTTTTGTCTTTTCTTGATATATGGCAACCGGTTGAGGTTAAAGTTCACCATAGTGTATAGTCTGAGGGGGGGGGGGGGGGGGGGGGGTCACATTTCAACTCAAGCATTTTATAAAACACCTTATATGCATCACTTAATCTACCTTTTCTGCAAAACGAGTTAATGACCTGAGTGAATGTTTTGACATTAGGGTTTGTATAACTGTTATCTATCATGTGTTGCAACACTTTTAAAGCTTCAAACGGCTCGTTTCGCTTGCAGTAACAGTTAGTAAGTATGGATAAAGTTAAATTGTTTGCGGATAAGTTGTAATGTGGTAAATTGGAGTAGAATTTGTACGCGAGATCGAGTTCGTTTGCTGATACCATGTTCATGAACAGGTGGTTGAAGTCTGTTAGAGTTTGGATTTTTTGGGTTTTGATTTTGTTGGTCAAATTGTGGATGATTTTGGTGGTAGTAGTCGAAGGTGGAAGGTAGGTGGTGGTGGTGGTTATGACATAGGTGGTGGTGATGGTGGTTCTGATATAGAAGAAGATAGAGAATGATTTAGGTTTTCAATAATAAGGACATTTTAGTAATTTCACATTCACTTAACACTAAAAACTAACCCTCATCCGTGCCAGGGACTATTCGGGAACGAAATTGCAAAAGTTGAGGACTATAGCTGTAATTTTAGAAAGTTAGGGACTAAAGATGAAAAATAGACAAAGCACAAAGACTATCCGAGCATTTTTCTCCTTTATTAAATCAGAATTACCCAACAAATCATACATATAATAACTTTTTTTTTTACACCTAAGATTTTCACATTAAAATACCAAAGTAGCAATTTACAAACAAGTGGCAGGTAAACGGGCAACAAGCTGCGCCGCAATCCCCTTTTGAATTGCAAAACCAATCCTACTAAAGACGAAACGACCCTTAAAGATTGAGAGATTACTATTCACAACCTGTTGGACCCTGTTTAGAAATTTCACAGCCTCTAGGGCAAGGAAACCAAATGTATCAAAAGCGAAATAAGAACTTTCTAAAATAACGATTACCATTATTATATTAATAACAATACAATAATAATAAAATGGATACACAAGGGTCAAATCCAAGATAAATAGGAAGCTAAATCTTTTCTAATTGTTTTCCCGGTGAAAGTCTGCAATTCTGAGGTTTTTCCAACCAAAGTTCACATCTTTTTTCATAACCCAGATAAGTTTTTCTTAATTTCATTCCAAATTTATTCAATTTTCCCACAAGATTTTGATTTACATAGAGAAAATTGCCTGTAGTTGCTTAAGGGTTATCTTCTTTCTTTCTGAATCACAGATTTTTTTATGCTCATTGTTGATTGCTTCCATCAAATCTTGATTCAGTGAAGAGGATCATTTGGGGATTTAGTTTTAATGTTTGTTAGAATAATTAAAGACTCATAGTAAAGGTGTTCAATTTGAAATTTGTTTATGGGTTTGATGATTTATGATCAAAGGAAGCATAAATTATAGATCTTGGATAGAAGATTTTAAGAAAAGTTTAAATCTTTAGGGTTCTTGAATTTATTTTTAATAGATTCTGATAGTTTCAGATTTATTGTTTAAGTATAGGTTAGAAAATGGGGAAACAATCAAGAAAAAGCAAAAAAGTAGGATCAAAATCAACAGATGATGTTAATTTAAAGCAAAACAAACATGATGATGGTAATAACATCAAGATTTACGATAATGACACTGCGGTTTTCATTTCGATGGCACAAGAACTTAAGGAAGAAGGGAATAAGTTGTTTCAAACAAAATGTTACGAAGCAGCGATATTGAAATATCAAAAAGCCCTTAAATTGCTTCCTGAGAACCATTTAGATGTTTCGTATCTTCATAGCAACATTGCAGCCTGTTATATGCAAATGGGTATCACCGATTTTCCTAGGGCTATTCATGAGTGTAATTTGGCTCTTGAAGTCACACCGAAATATAGTAAAGCGCTCTTGAAACGAGCCAGGTGTTATGAGGCTTTGAATCTGCTTGATTTGGCTTTAAGAGATGTTAATGTGGTGTTAGATATAGAGCCGAATAATCTCATGGCAACCGAGATTCTAGAAAGAGTGAGATCCCGTATGGCGGATAAGTTGACTGAAGGAAAATTTAATGAGTGTCAACAAGAAATCGGTTCAAGTCAAATCCCCGATCCATCGAAGGAGAAGGTACATAAAAAGAAAAAGAACAGAAGCGACAAGAAAAGTGAAAAACTTGATCGGGTTTCGACAGAGTTAAAAGATTATGAAAAAGACGAGAAAAAAACCGAAGATAAGTTGGTTGTGAAGGAAAAAATTAACGTGAGTAATATCAAAGAAGAAGAGCCGAAGAGGGTTGTGAAACTGGTGTACGGGGAAGATATACGATGGGCGAAAATTCCTTTTGATTGTGATATTTTGAAAGTAAGAGAAATTGTAAGTGATCGGTTTCCCGTTTCAAAGGCTGTTCTTATTAAATACAAAGATGAAGAAGGTGATATGGTGACTATCACCACAAACGAAGAACTAAAATGGGCCGAATCATCAACTTCTGATCAACGGGGTGCGTTAAGGCTGTACATTGTTGAAGTCAACCCTGAGCAAGATTCGTTCTTCGACCATATCAGAAACCGAGAGAAAAGGCAAAAGCTTTTAAACTCGTCTGCTTGTATCGATGATTGGATTCTAGAGTTTGCTCAACTCTTCAAGAACTACGTCGGTTTCAACACGGATTCATATTGGGATCTTCATCAGCTCGGTATGAAGCTATACTCAGAAGCCATGGAGGAAACCGTGACAAGTGATGAAGCTCAAGAGTTTTTTCATCTTGCGGCTGATAATTTTCAAGAAATGGTAGCTTTGGCTTATTTCAATTGGGGCAATGTTCATATGTCAAGAGCACGAAAAAGGGTATACGATAGCGAGAACGGTTCTCGAGAATCTATACTTTTACAAATTAAAGATTCATATGAGTGGACACAACTGGAGTATTTGAAAGCGGGTGAGCGATATGAAGAAGCAATTAAAATCAAACCGGATTTCTATGAAGGTTTTCTGGCTCTCGGACAACAACAATTTGAACAGGCGAAACTCTCTTGGTATTATGCGGTTGGCACTAAAACTAACCTTGAAACATGGGATTCAACAGAAACGGTTCGGCTATATAACAAGGCTGAAGTTAATATGGAAAAGGGTATTAAAATGTGGGTGGAGATAGAAACGAAGAGGGTTGGTGAAGTTTTGAGGCCGAATAAGGTGAAATTAGAGTTACAGAAGACAGAATTGGGTAAATATGTTAAAGATTTTACGCAAGATGAAATGGCTGAGCTGACTGCAAATATGAGGTCCCGGGTGAATGTGTTGTGGGGTACGATGTTTTATGAAAGATCGATGATGGAGTATAAACTCGGGATTCCTGTTTGGCGTGAATGTTTGGAGATTGCGGTTGAAAAGTTTGAACTTGCTGGAGTTTCTCATACGCATATTGCTGTCATGATAAAGAATCATTGTTCTAATGATACTGCACCAGAAGGTTTTCAAACTTTTAATTTTTAACATGTTAAGTGTGGTTACAAAAAATGCTTTATTATAGTTATAATACTATTTTTTTTAAATAAAGTCATGTAGGAGCTTGTATGCATTAAAAATACCATTTGGACAATTTTTGACCCATTTCCTTTTTAGCTAAACTTTTTATCTGCTCCGTTAGGGCAACTTTTGACTCGTTTAATGTTTGGCTAAATTTTTTATTTCATACATTAGGATGATGCAGCATAACCCAAACCGACCATTTCAAAACTTAACGGGTCGAAATGACCACCTCTCGTTTTCTATCAACATAATAGATTAAATTTCCAAAATCGTCCCTGAGGTTTGGGCATGTTTGCCATTTTCATCCAAAACAACTTTTCACTTTTGGGATTTTTTGCCATTTTCATCCAAAAATCTAATTTGCTTTATTTTTTCTATCAAACATTTGGATGAAAATGGCAAAAAATCTCAAACCTCAGGGACGATTTTGGCAAAAAAGTCAGATGTTTGGATGAAAATGGCAAAAAAATTCCAAAAGTGAAAGACTACATGGTACAAAAAAGGTGTTTTAGATGAAAATGGCAAACATGTCCAAACCTCAGAGACGATTTTGGCAATTTACTCAACAT
Organism: Helianthus tuberosus; assembly: GCA_030545235.1. Taxonomy (NCBI): domain Eukaryota; kingdom Viridiplantae; phylum Streptophyta; class Magnoliopsida; order Asterales; family Asteraceae; genus Helianthus; species Helianthus tuberosus. The sequence goes on along the minus strand of JARYGA010028217.1, from coordinate 18,377 downwards.
TATATCAACATAACCCAAACCGACCCATTTGTGTTTCTACCACCATGTACTTTAAGTTTTCTATCATACATAGCTTGAAGAAATCTTGGAAGTGAATCTTGATCGTCCATTTTGTTGTTTGTGTAGGGGTGGGATTCAATATCGATGAGATCGTGCAGGCATGGAATGACATGTTTGATGCAAAAATGTGGCAAATTGGTGTTCCTTCTTTTGTATTAGAGCCATTGCTTCAAAGACGAGTTCCCAAGATTTTTCACGCCTTAAAACACGCATGAAGATTTACTGTGTGTTTTTTGTTATTTTCGTGGGACGGATCGTTGCAGCCTCAAACTTATAGAAAAGTAGAAGGCTTTACTCTACAGTTTTACTGTTGGTGAAAGATTATGGTCGATAGCTCCTCGGACACAAGATAACGAAGCAAAAACTTACCTCTTCGGCTTTTCGTTTTTTTTTTCTACAAACTAACCCATATTTTTTTTTTAGTTGTATAAGTGTGTTTTTATCCTTTTTCTGTCGGATTGAGTGATGCAAATTCTATTTTTCTTGTTTAATTGGACAAAATGCCATAATTATAGGTTCTCATTCTCTCTACCACAACACAGTCACCTCCAAACTGTTCCGTTTTCGTCACCAGTGATACCACCACCATGATCACCAATCGCCTCCGCCTCTCATCGCTGTTGTTCTCTCTCTTTATTCACTCCGACTCGTTCTTCAACTCTCTTTCTTTCTCATCCTATCTCTCTCTCGTTTCTCTCTGTAGATATTTCTGGATTTAGACTGTGTGTGAGGTTGTGGCTTAAGGAAGAGAGAGAGGGAGAGTTGGAATTTGAGGGGAGTTAACAAGAAAAATATATTTAATGAAAGATATGAGAAAAGACCATAATACCCTCACATGCATTGCATGTGAGGGAAGTTAACAAAAAAAACAAACGAGGTTAGTGGTAAAGGTTGACCTTGTAGCAAAATATGAACATAAAGGTTGGTTTTTGCCGATTTCATAGTGAAAGGTATGAAGTGCAGTTTAGGTATATAACAGAGTTAAATGCTTGGTTGGTCCCTGTGGTTTTCAAAAATTGCAGATTTGGTCCCAGTGGTTTACTAATTACACGCGTGGTCCCAGTGGTTTTCAAAAATGCACTCGGTTGGTCCCCAGCCCTAACATCAGTTAAATTTCTCAGTTAACTATGTGTGAAATGACTATATTACCCCTGAAAGCCCAATCATCTTCTTCAACCTCTAAACCACCACAGTCACCATCTGAACCATCTCTGACCAAACCAGCCTGCAGCCACCAACAGCTACCATCTCTGAACCACCACAGTCACCATCTAAACCACCACCATCATCTTTCTCCGCCGTCAACGCATTTATCGTTGCCACCACTGTCATCAACAACCATCATCAAAACCCAACAACCATTCATCACCATCATCATCTTCATCAACCCACCACCACCACCTCCATACACAACCACAATCCACCCCACCATACAACAACAAACAAACACAACCATAATCCACCCCACCATACAAACCGACTGCTTCAAACTAACAACAAACACAACCACAATCCACCCCACCATACAAACCGCCCAATAATCATTCATCCCATGAATCAACCCCCACGAGATCAAATACCCAACAATAATCCCCGACAAATGCCTCAAAAAACTCGCTTGCGGCACAATAATCGATGTAAAACGCACCTGATCTGGGAATTGGAGTGATTGATAAAATGCACCTGATCTGGGTTAAACCACCAACGATTTGTGCATCCAAACCCTAGATCTGGGTTAAACCACCGCCTGTGCCTCCACCGCCGCCGCCGTGAGCGACGGCGCTACCTCCGTTCCACCATCTTCTCCGATCTCTTCTCTATCTTGTCGTCTCTCTCCTCTATCTTCGCTTCTGATCTCCGTCGCCGGAAAAGAACGAGAGACAGAGATAGGGTGTGGGTTTGTGATGAAGATGATGATAGTGATGAAGATGATGGTGATGAAGATGACTTGGTGATGAAGATGACCTGGTGATGAAGATGATGATGGGTTTATATACTGTTTTTTTAATTTTTTAATTCTTAGTTTTAGGTTTTTAATTGTTCAAGGGTAATGTAGTCATTTCACACATAGTTAACTGAGAAATTTAACTGATGTTAGGGCTGGGGACCAACCGAGTGCATTTTTGAAAACCACTGGGACCACGCATGTAATTAGTAAACCACTGGGACCAAGTCTGCAATTTTTGAAAACCACAGGGACCAACCAAGCATTTAACTCTATATAACATAAAGGTTGATTTGTGCAATTTTGTCTTTATCTTATTCGATTTTATTTGTTAAAAATGAATATGTTTATTTTGTTTTTGAGTAAATTGCCAAAATCGTCTTTTGAGGTTTGGTGATATTTACTAGTTTAGTTTCATCCAAAACTTTTTTGCACCATATTGCTCTTCACTTTAGGGATTTTTTGTCATTTTCATCCAAACGTCTAATCTGCTTTAGTCTTATTTTTATTTTTTTGAGATATTTGAATGAAAATTGCAAAAAAATCCCGAATCTCAAGGACGATTTTGACAAAAAGTTAAACATTTGAATGAAAATAACAAAAAAATCCCAAAAGTAAAGGACAACATGGTACAAAAAAGTTGTTTTCGATAAAACTGGCAAAATGCCCAAACCTCATGGACGATTTTGGCAATTTACTCTTATGTTTTTTTAGGGTACACATGATATTATACTTGATGGGTATATATGAATTTTACCAATGTAAATAATTACAAGCTTAACACAAAAAAAAATGGCATTCTTGTCTGTACAAATTACAGATAGCTAAAAAAAGTTCCATGTAAATAGGAGCCAACAATCAACATGATTAGTTCAAGCTACAAAACCTGGATTGTATTTTATAAACATTAAAAAAATGATACAACATATAATGTCTTCAAAGCATATTAAATCATGAAGCAGCCACGGACCTTGAATTTCGGCCTAAACCAAGACCCAACCCGAACGGCGCAGACTCTGTTTTATTCTTGCCTTGATTCCCATGGCCATGGCTACAACTCGAAGAATGAACATGATTGTTGTGTGTTTTTGAGATATTATTATTGTTCACATCAATAGCATGCGTGTTGTTTCCGTTCGGCCCGTTTTGAAGCTGGTTCAGATTCCTGTTCATAGGCATCATATCTATCTCACTTGATTGAGCTGCGTCTTCAATCAACTCTATGTCTTCATTGTAACCGTTTATAAACAAATCTGAACAGTTTTTCTTGCACCCATGGTCATATGGGTTTCTAAACCGACCTCCTGGTCCTCTTAGATAGCTATATCGTGATACGTTTGCCATTTCGTTTGTGGTTATATTACGACCAACCTGCAGAAATTAAAATATTGTTTATTGTTTATTAAAACTAAAATAGAGCAGAAGTTAAAGAAAAATTATATATTGTTTATTAAAACTAAAATAGAAAAAATGAAGACAAACCTGAGAAATCTGCATAGAAGTTAAGGCGGCCACACCCGTGAAGAGAAAACCATCTGAAATTAAAAATAATAACGCTCCAGTGTGTTGGTTACCCGCATGGTTCAACCATGCCCCGAAAGAAGATGGAGCGGATGGGTCGGTCAATATTCCTGCATCAGGCATGTTCTTTCAACATGAAAAAGTCAACCGGGTGAGAATTAAAGGTTTAGATGAGAGAATAATACTTGTAAGTGCAACTATGCCGGTTATCAGCATGGCAAATACTTCAATAATAAGGAAGCCCAAGAAATCCCTTTTATTCCTCTGCAATAACGATTTTTAAAGGTATTATTTACAATTTACAACTAGGTCAATAAGATCATAATAAGATTGTGAAAATGTAAACAAACCTTGCCGATACAATTAGACACCCATGGACAATGATGGTCAAATTGTTCAACACATCGATCACAAGTGGAACAATGCTTTGAGCGTATAGGTCGAACAATCTAACCAACAAAAGCAAACAAGCAATTAAAAAAATGTAAATTTGAATATTTATGACATGATTATAATTTGACAAGTGTAACTATAACATTACCTTACAGGTTGCACAAAGTTGTGACCAATTACCTGCTAGCAAAGCAGGATCGTTTACCTCAATCTTCAATAAAGGCTCCTGTTAAGTACAAAAATAAAATCTGCCTGAGAATGTCGACTGTGAGAACTGTCAACCTTTACTTTTAACTTAAAAGGGAAAAAAAAAAGAAGCAAGACACAACTTACATCATCTTTCATGTTTTGTGAATCATGGCTGTTGGTTTTGACATAACCTGGATCTTTGCTACAAAAGCCAAAAGAGCACCATAAGTCAAAACAATTAAGTTTTTTACTGCAAAGTTATATAAATATGAAAAAAAAAACATACCAGCTACACCGGTAGAATAGTACCAATCCCGAGCTTGCCAACAATGCACCAATCCATGCAAACAACGCAGAGCCGGCTGTCATCTTCGGCAAATTTGAAGCTATAACAAAAAAAAATCACAGATATTTGTGACGCATTATAAAACAAGTTTGTGGTTTGTACTATATCTAAAGGTTAGAAAAATACCCATAATTACTGAATTAATATAGGTCATAAGTAGCACAAATATTATACACACAAGTGCAGGTGCCAGGCCTAGTTTTGAAAACCGCCCCAGTATACTGTTTCCGTCCCAGCGTTTGTCTAAAACCCTCCTAGCATTGCCCTGCAGAATCCGACACAATAAAACAGATCTTCGGTTTAAAATTGCCGTAACTAGTGTTACTTTGAAAAATGTTTGTTTTACGAGGTTCAAGGAATACCTACAAGAAAAAAAGCAACTTGTCGATGATTCTTATCAGAGGCGAGCTGTGCTGGTGTGAGACCGGTGTTATCAGTTGCCATTAAATCCTCTTTTTTTCCAGCTTGCACGAGTACGGTGCATGCTTCTAAGTTTCCTCTAATCGCAGCCCAGTGCAGAGGCGTACAGCCTGACAAAGATAAATGAGTTATGAGTCATTTTCGTCCCTGAGGTTTGGCCAGTTTTGCGACTTTCGTTCCAAGGGTTTTTTTTCCGCATCTGGATCTAAAAGGTTTGAAATCTTGTCATTTTCATCCGGCTAGTTAACTCCATCCATTCTTCTCAGTTAAGTCAGGGGTATTTACGTCTTTTTTTGTTAACTTAAAGGGCAATTCGGTCTTTTTCATAGGTTTTTGGTCTTTTTACATAATGTGAAACAGACCGAATTGCCCTTTAAGTTCGCAAAAAAGACAGAAATACCCCTGACTTAACAGTGAGATGAATGAAGCTAACGAGCTGAATGAAAATGGCAAGATTTCAAACCTTTTGGATAAACAAACCTTTGGACGAAAGTCGCAGGGACAAAAATGGCATTTTACTTGAAATATATTAACTAAAGTAATTGCAACAAGAATGCGTGATTGATCTATACCCTCTTTGTCCTGGCGACCTCTATATGCATCCAAGAATAGAAGAAGGCGTATGCAGTCTGCAAAACCTTTATATGCAGCCCTACAAATTGACACACAATAACCGACTAAGTAATAACATATTGTTTATGCAAAAATGTGGTTTTTAGATGCAATTGTGCATGTAAGTACCAATGCAAAGGGCTTCTTCCATCATTGTCGGGTACATCAGGATCTGCATTCCATTTTGTTACGATGTGATAAAGCAAGGCTGTCTGACCATATTGGGCAGCAACATGTGTTGTCTGCAAGAAAGCCAAGTTTGATAAATGTTCAGGTAATTTGAATAATAAGAATCTGGGGTTTCGTTTATATAATGTAGGCTAGTAAATAATTATAAAATATTAATAGTAGCGGGAACTGGGAAGTAACCTGATATCCGTAGACATCAGCAGCATGAATGTGAGCGCCTTCTTGCAGCAAGAGATCTGCAACTTGAACAGCTCCTCGAACAGCACTCCAGTGCAATGCTGTTTGCCCAGTAAGATCTGTTGCGTTTATATCCCCCCCATGCTGCAAAGTTTATTAACAGAAAATAACTACCACATGATTTAGCAAAATAGCAAGCACAAGAATATAGACATACTAAAGCCCATAAACAATTTATCTCAATCGAGATTGACAACAATTTTTGCAGTCCAAATGTAGGTACTTAAAAACGATATTCCAAGCATATAATGTTCATACATTCCTTTTCTACACAACCAGACAAAAAAAACAAATTCTGTTCTTACTGAGATCTGACAACTATCCTTTATAATGAAGTTCCATATATGCTTTAGCAGGGGACAATTATAAAGTTTCGGTTTAAAAGATTGACTTACTCTGTTCCCTAGAAATAGGAACATTCTAACTTTTTGAGTAAACCAGTGTTCTGCAAATGAAATTTTGATATCACATTGGTTGCCAATACTATTCTATCTTGTTACCAAAGTTCAATATGATTTTCAATGTCAATCAAAACATTTGAGTTCCACCTATGTAGACCAAAGATGAGCTAGGCGCCTCGAACAGACACAAGGCAAGCTTCTTCATCAAGCACAAGTGAGTCGGTCCAGGCACAGATGAGGCAGCACTTGTGGGTCATGGGATGAAAAGAATTCAAATTTCTTTTTATTTAATAAACTTTGAATTAAAGGAATATTATATTAGGTTTTATATTATATCTGTAGAATGGTATTAAATTATTAACAATCTATGCCTATTATATTCTCACTATATCAAGTTTTTTGTCTTGGGCGTGCCCTTTTATGCACCTTAAATACGCCTTACGCCTTTGACTAACTAGAGTTCCACATAAATACATATCTTTCCAATCAAAAGATATCCAATGCAAATCAAAGCATATATCTTGAAAATAATCAATGAAGTGCAACAATAACGTCAAAGCTTATAAGCATGTTCCACCTATCTTGGAACGCATCCTCATGAGTCATGCATTATATTTTATGAGAGTTAACTACCTACTAAAAAAGCAGTTACAAAATTAGATTTTCAAGATCCAGTCAAGTAATTAAAACACATAATTCCCTGAATTTAACACAGTATATCAAAATATCAGAACTCTTCCTTTTGTCCATTTCAAACAATGTGATCAACTAACAGCAACCTCCTACTTATCCAGTTATCCTTATCAAGAGTAACAAATTACATAAGCACAAATTACACCCTCCATTTCCAAACTGCGGCTTTTCCAGCCACTCTTTCCCTTACTTTAAACATTACCAAACCTTTTTACTACCCGTACCAAACACACATTCAACAACTCCATCTTTCAACCAATATTACAATCACTTCTCTCAAACTACCAACCATCCTCAGTTCCTAATCTACACAAAATTTCCAACACAAAACACCTTATTTAACACCTAAACCCAGATCAAACTCCAAATTCCTCTAAATAAAACACTTAACACAAAAACAACAACCCTCATCATTATTAACATCCATGGTTTAAAAGAACGGTCGAGGCAGTAAGAAAACGTGTCTGAGGCGGCACCTCATGGGGTTATGTTTGTACGTACGCCTCAGAGGGCCGAGACAGTAAGAAAACACGGCCCTCATGGGGTTATCTGTGTTTTAGACTTTCTATGTCAATAATTTTATCTCTTACAAGATATTTTTAAATTCCGCCTCAGGCTTACACCTAGGAATAATGCCTCGATTCTATTCTGGTTCATTTAAACCTGTTAACATCTAACACAGAAAGTCATCTACAGTCTATCTACACCTATGAATCAAACAAACAACTATATCGTGTAACTAAACACAGAACAACAAGTGTAAAAAATAAAATAAAATAAAAAAAGAACCTGAATGATGTACTGAGCAGCAGCAGCTCGATTATTCAAGGCAGCCCATTGCAAAGCGTAATAACCTAAACTATCCGGTTGAGAAACAGAGCAACCTTCGGACTCAACCAAGCGCTGAAGCTTCTCCAGATCACCGTACGCAGCTGCAGTGTAAACATCGTCTCGCAGGATTTCTTCATCGATTGGTGTTCCGTCAGCGGCAGTATTGTTAAGATCTCGGGATTCCTCTACGACCTCGATCTCCGATGACATCGCAGTGGATTTTGATTCGTTAATTGAAGATGGAGATCAAATGGAAATGAGTTTATTGGGAATTAGGGTTTTTCCTGGAAGGGGGAGAGTCAACCCTGATTGCCATCTAGAAATTGTGATTTGACTTTATAAAATCAAAGTGTTCTAGTATATTTGGCCTTCGGAGGGACCTGCACACCTTTAGACCATGTGTAGTGGTACTGGATTATAATGCCCCCACTATGGGGTATTATCCGACACGTGGTGTCCTAGTCAGCGATGGGACATTATAGCAAAAGTGGCATAGTGGGGCATTATGCCAATAACCCACATTCAATCATTTCACAATCATTTCACAATTATTTATTTTAATTTAAAACATAAAAAACTTCATTAATTTAAAAAAAAAATTACATTACTTGAAATAAAAATAAAAAAAAACTGAAAAAAAAAACAGAAAAAAAGAAACAGAAAAAAAAACGAAAAAATTAAAATAAAGTAAAAAAAATAACATGATCTAGAGTCCATATTTTTCTCGAATTTTTTGTTGACGCATTTGCGCAAGGATCAACGCGTCGCCTTGGAGGTGGTCGATCGATTTGGAGAAAAACTCAATGTCCTTTTCCATTTGCCTCGCCTCTTGCATCTCGTTAAACTTTTTGGTTTCGGCCACTCGTTCTTGCATAATCTCCCAACGTTTGTAGCCGAGGTCGCGAATGTCTTGGAGACGACGGTTCATCTCCTCGAAATCATCCTTTAACTTGAGATCGGAAGACAACTCGACCGTTTTTTTCCCGGTTCCCTTTCTTCTACCGGTGGGTCGGACCAAATCTTCTTGAATTCCCTCGTCAACGTCCACCGCCTCATTTAAATCAACATTGCGGGCATCCGATGTCGGAGTTGACGGGTCAGCGGAGGATGATGTTTTTGACCTTTTAGCCCGACGTCTACTACTAGACGTCATTGGATTAACTACCACCCACTTTGGACTTTTTCGTAGTAGCTCCCAACACTTATAGTACGTGAAAGGGCATTTTGTCCTCTCGAACTCCTCCAAAGTCTTCGTTAAAACCCAAACGTCACCTTCACCGCTCGGGCGATTATCGTAGTTACGTTAGAAGACTTCTTGGAACGCATGACACTTGTTGTTGATGTCGGTCCATTTGCTAGAAATGGAATCTTTGTCCCGATGTTCGCCTTGACCCCAAGTAGTAAAAAAGAGTGCACGAACCCTATCCCAAAAAACCGGGCCAGTTTGAAAGTTTGCTACAAATTAAAAAAAAATTATAAGTTGTATGTTAAAAATTATAGTAACAAAATAAGTAAAACAATATATATATAAAATGGTTACCGGTATCTTCGTCCTCCGAAATGTCGAGCCACGCCCGAGCCAACGTGAATTCCTCGTCCTTCGTCCACTTAATGATATTTTTTGTACGCCGTGGTGCGTCTTTTTCCTTCTTCTTATGCGACCTTTTGCCGCGTTTCGATGTTTCTTGCACCGGTTCGGCTTGCGTCTCCGGCACGACTTCGACATCGGGTTCGGATTCGGGTTGAGACCCGCCGGCTTGACCATAGCCGAAAGTGGGAGGCACAAACGGAGGGGCGCCACTCAAGTAAGCCGCGTACGTTAAAAAGCTCGGGTCCATGTCTTGAAGGTTATGCGGGTTTTGCGGTTGAGTTGTGTTCGGGTTCGTGGGTCTTGCGGGGACACCACAATGGGGTCGAAATGGATGCATGATTGTATAAAAATGTAGGAGAAAGTGAGTGTTTTTTTTTATAAAAAATAGAAGAAAAGTGGGAGAGAAAGTAGAAGATAAAGTGGGTTTTTTATAAAAATGTGGGGTGATATATATATAGTGGGGTAATATTTTAAATTAAAAAAAATAATAATAATATGACCGTTTGTTTGACAACGGTAAAAAAGGTGGGCCCCCTGATTTTAAGCGTTTTAATTTAAACGCCAAACGGCAATTTTCTCGAAAATAACGCCCGGTAACGCCGGGTGTAGCGGTTACCGGGGCGTTATAGGGCGTTTTTTTATAAATTTTTAAAAAACACGCCCCACTACGGGCGGTCTTAGGAGGGACCGGCACCAAGGGTACTCCTAGCTCCAACCAATCAACGCCCTTAATTGTCAAATTTTATATAATTCGTATGAAACTCGTGGTCAGATATGAGCAAATGATTCTAGGTATCGATACCAAATTTGTCTAACCAAAGGATCTTAAGTACCAATTCGGTACCGACTTTTGGCGTTCCTGGTACCGGTTCACTACCGTTTTTACTTTCATATATCGGTAACGTAACCTGTATTTTCAGTATCAGTACCGATTCTGTATCGATTGGCACCGAGCTCATCCCTACCCCTGAAACAAAAAAAAAAGAAAAAAATTAAAAGTTAAAGAAAATCAACAAAAAAAAGTTGTACAATACCGTTGTTGTTCGTACGGTACCCGTGATCAAGGATGAGCAAATGGTACCGGGTAGCAGCACTGAATTTCCCGAACCAAAAGATTTCCAATATCAATTCGGCACCAACTTTTGGTGTTTTCTGTATTATTGTCGGTTTTTACCTTCATATACCGATACCGAACAGGACCGTACCGACATTCTCGATAGCGGTTGACACTATACTTATCCATATTAAAAAAATGATTAAAGTTAAAAAAGTAAAGAAAATAACTATTATTATAATATTAAAATAATAAAAGTATTAAAAAACACTCACTCTCTCTCTCTCTATATATAGGGTCAGGATTTAGAGAGAACGATGAAAAGTGTAAGAACGGTGAGAACGATTTTGGTGGTGACATGTGGCATTAATGTTAAATTACACTAAGGGGTAATATTGTCAAAAAAAATCCACTCACATGAACTGGGTGTTCAAATAAAACGCCATAAAAACACCCAATTTAGAAAAACGCCAAACACTCAAAAGCTATTTTTTTAAGCTATAATTTACAACAGCTCAAAAAACCATTTTTTGAACGCCATAAAACACTCAAAAGCTATTTTTTGAGCTATAATTAAAACAGCTCAAAAAACCATTTTTAAACCAGCTCCTAGTTAAAACGCCATAACAAAAAAAACTATATTTTCAAGGTCGAAAGTGTAACTTATAGTGTGAACAAGTGTAAACAAGTGTGAACACAAGTATTTAATTAGTTTCATCATACAAAACGCCATAACAAATACAAAACGTCATAACAAAAAAAGCTCTATTTTCAGTGTCTAAAGTGTAACTTATAGTGTGAACAAGTGTAAACAAGTGTGAACACAAGTATTTAATTAGTTTCCATACAAAACGTCATAACAAATACAAGCTATATTTTCAGGGACTAAAGTGTAACTTAGAGTGTGAACAAGTGTGAACACAAGTATTTAATTAGTTTCATCATACAAAACGCCATAACAAAAAAACTATATTTTTAGGGTCTAAAGTGTAACTTATAGTGTGAACAAGTGCAAACAAGTGTGAACACAAGTATTTAATTAGTTCAGAAGAAAAACGCCATGAAAATACCTAGTCTAAAACGCCATAAAACACCCAGTTCAGAAAAACGCCATAAAACCCAGTAAATTTTTTTTCGAAAAGTATATCAATAGTATACTCATTGGAAAGATTAAAAAACGTTGAGTTTTATGGTGTAATTTTTTTCGAAAAATAATCACGTATAAAAAAGTTATTGTCGTTTAAATATGATGGGGGAAAATGGCATGTGATTAGCATGTGCACCTTTGATTGGATCTTCCTATTTTACCCTTCCTGGTAGTTCCAAGACCCCTATTATTTACAAAAATGCCACCGCATCAATCTCAGCCACAAACTTTGACAACTCGTAATTTAGAACCCTTCATTGTATCTCGATGTAACATGCTTGAACGTTATGTGTTTATATATTAGTAAATGAAAATTCGTGATTATCTTGATGTGCTATGTGTTATTTAGGTGTATGTATAAAGTATAGTTTTTATACAAGTATGTATGTAGTGAACCGGAACCAAAACACAAGGACCCGACTCGAGACCGCTTGGTCTCGAGTGAACAGTAAAACAGTTGGGCCGGTTGGGCCATTTAATCCATCCGGAACCCATTAGGGTGCACCAACTTGAAGCTAGTATATAACCCTTGTTGATAGCCAACCTTGCCATTTTTGGGCAACCTACACACACTCTCCTACACACACCCTCCTACATTCTCTCTCACTAAAACCCTAGAACCACAAACCTCCTCTCATCTCTCTCTCGGATTCAACCGGAGGCACCAAGACTCTCGGATCAAGCTCGAGATCGTCACCCGGAAGTTGGTTCATTGATTCTTCACACCCTCAACATCTAACCGGTTAGTACCTTGTAGTTGTTTGGTTAAAATGAATGATAAGTCATAAGTATGTAGCAACCGGTTAATGTCCTTGATGCTCACTAAGTGTTTATGTGAATGATGGTGTTACTTGCTTGGAATGATTAAATGATGGATGACATATGATAACTCTTGTATGATGATGAGTGGCTATGACATTTGAATGGTGAGTGTATGGGATGCTTATGACCATTCGATTTATGTTAGAAGTTATAGGACAAATGTTGTTTTGGATAATAATATGCAAAGTGTCATAACATATAGATTGTATAAATACATATTCCTGTTTTGAGTAAAATGCATGCTAGACTTAAGATCCGAATGATCATGTTTGCATAAATGATGAAAACCCTAGATGAAGAACTCATTGAATAAGATATGAATATTCAAAATTTGCTATGTTTGATCCATTTGATTAGGATGTTAGACAACAAAACATGTTTGTGAACCCTTATTGGATAGGACACCAAATCATGAAATTAAAATTATATTGGTTCGTACAAGTATTGGAAGTGCACCAGAATCAGCAGACAAACGAGTCGAAACCTCTGGTTTCGACTCGAGACCATCAAAATGGAAACTCGAGACCTATGGGGTTGCGACTCGAGGCCAACCCATGACAACTCGAGACCTCATGATCTCGACTCGAGACCAGACTCGAGACCTTTGAGGTTGCGACTCATGCCTGCACTACTCGAGACCAGACGCCCATGACTCGAGACCATCCTGGTTGCGACTCGAGACGGCATGTTCTCGAGTCGAGACCACCTAGTCCCGATTGGGCTGTTTGACTAGGTTATTGGGCCACCAAGTGTGACAATGTGTTTTGGGCTTGTATCTGTGCTGATATGCTACGTGCTGATTAAGAATGAGGACAGGCCCAATAACTTAATAATCGTATGACATGTATGCTAAGTGTTAGATACGTGTAGGGTATACGTGACTTCTCTACACCTAAACCTGACCTATACTGGTGACCATATTAGGACGTGGTGACCAGCAAACTTAACCAAGAAAACTAAACTGCCGAGCAACCCAAGGTGAGTTCACACTCTCTACAAAGCATGGGATTCCCAGGGGTTGGGAATGGGGTTAAGGAACATGGATTCCTCGTCCTTTATTGGGTAGGACAGTGCTGGTCCAGGAATATAATTCCTCGTCCTCTTGGACAGATAACTTTCACTAAACCAAAACTCTATCACGAAGTCCCTCCTTTTTATATCGACTTAATCGCCGGGCCAATGGCGAGCGGGTCATTAGTTAGATAGCGCTATTTAGGTTTGACAAACCTCACACCGTGCCGTAGAGGACGGGCGTGAACTAATGGATCTGGGCACGTCAATGATGATAGACATTGACAGTTCAGGGCACATAAACATGACTACAGTCAGCAGTCGATATGGTAACGAGTCTAGTAACATACACGGGGTAGCCCCCACGGCCGTAGAGCCAGATAATTAAACAAGGGGTAGCCCCCACGGCTGGATTGCCAGAGTATTGGGTCAAACAAATCACGTTTTCAACTACGGGGTAACCCCCACGGCAGGATGCCAGATAAAGAAAACTGTTTTCGAAACAACTTAAAACGAACACCCAACTGTGAACTCGCTCAACATTATTGTTGACTCGTTACTACATGCTTTGCAGGTCAATAGGTACTTAGCTGGAGCTTGCATGGAAGGGAGTCGTTGTGGGACATGGACAGCTGTGTGCCATGTTAAACTTTGAAACAATTAAACTTATGTTTTGGTTTAAACGTTATGCTTCCGCTTGCAACTTAAACTATGTTTTGTTTGGACACCAATTGTATTGGTTGGAGTTTTATAATCACTTACATGCTTGTTCAATATGATTGGTGGCTGGATCCTGGTCAGTCACGCCTCCAAGCGGTGGTATTCCGCAGGTGGATTTTGGGGGTGTGACAGATTGGTATCAGAGCCATTGGTTATAGTGAACTTGGTTTTAATAAGGGGAAAAAGTTTTATTAAAATCAGACTATAACCTGTGCAGTGCTCTGCGATCCACAACGACGCTTCACTCCACATGCAAGGCTCGACAATCTAGGTGATATGGTTTATGTTCTGTTACCTACTTGCTAGATCCCATAGAACTATGCTCATGAAATGCTTAAGATAAACGTAGCAACTATAGTATGAGAACACATGTGTGCTTACTCTCCTCCGTCATCGCACTTTCACGAACCTCTCTCACTCATGTTTCCCTCTTGTATGAAGATCATGAGTGGACGCGTTAACATGACTCAAGCCCAGTTAACGGCTCTGATTAACGAACGAGTTGCGGCGGCACTTGCAGCTGCACACGCAGGAGGTATATCCTGCAGTCCAAACTCATTCTAGGATCTTTAGATCCTACTCTCGTGAACCAACCTTTGTGTTAAACTCTGTCCTTTCTTTCACCCACAACAGGTCAACATGCTCAGCCACCTGTGTGCACCTTTAAAACTTTTATGGACTGCCGACCCACTACTTTTAGCGGCACTGAAGGAGCTGTAGTTCTCCTCCACTGGTTTGAGAAACTCGAGTCAGTTTTCGAAATGTGTGAATGCCCTGAGGCGCGCAGGGTGAAGTATGCTACCGGTACTCTCGAGGGTTTAGCTCTCACATGGTGGAATGCTCAGGTCCAAATGCTGGGGTTGGTTGCTGCTAACGCCACCCCATGGAACAATTTTAAAGAAATGATCAAGGAGGAATACTGCAGTCGTGACGACATTCATAAGCTGGAAGTCGAGTTCTACAACCTCAAGATGACGGGGTCAGAAATTGAGGCGTATACTAAGAGATCGAATGAGCTTGCATTATTGTGTCCTACTATGGTGGACCCTCCAATTAAGCGTATTGAACTCTTTCTCAAGGGCTTAGTGCCAGAAATCCAAAGTCATGTGACTTCAGCAAACCTCGCCACCATCCAGCAGGTTGTTCAGTTGGCTCACCGTCTCACTGATCAGGCGGTGGAGCAGAACAGGTTACCAAAGCGTATAAGTGCTACAGCTACTTCGGATGCTCCTAGTGACAACAAGAGAAAATGGGATGGAGCTTCAAGCAAAGGTTCAACTTCTGACTACAAGAGCCCCGGTCAGCAATCATCTGGTGGTCAAAGCCATGGTGGGTACAAGGGGAATCACCCCAAATGCAATCGTTGCAACCTACACCACAGCGGGCCATGCACCAGGGGTAACTGTCATCGGTGCAACAAGCCAGGTCACGCCGCCAAGGACTGCAGAAGCTTGTACCCCGCAAACCAGAATCGTCAACAACAAGCCCCTCAGAACCAGCGACAGCAGCAGCAGCAAGGTATCAACAAAGGGTGCTTTCAGTGTGGAGCTGAAGGCCATTTCAAGAAAGATTGCCCCCAACTGAACAGGAACCAGAACAACAACAACAATAATCAGGGGAATGGTAACAATGGGAACAACAACAACAACAACAATGGAGCCAGGGGGCGGGTGTTCATGCTTGGTCAAGGTGAAGCAAGGAATGACCCCAATGTTGTGACGGGTAAGTTCCTTCTCGACGACTTTTATGTTACAGTTTTATTTGATTCGGGTGCCGATACTAGCTACGTGTCACTAGAAGTTAGTCGAATGCTTAAGCGTATTCCAACACCTTTGAATAACAAGCACACCGTAGAGCTAGCCAATGGTAAGAGTTTAGAGGCCGCACACGTAGTCAAGGGTTGTAAACTTATTCTTGCTAACCAGACCTTCTCTATCGACCTCATTCCTATCGTCTTGGGTAGTTTCGACGTTGTCATTGGGATGGACTGGTTATCCCAACACCGAGCAGAGATTCTTTGCAACGAGAAGATTGTTCGTATTCCTGGTTTCGGTGACGAACCTCTCATGATTCGTGGCGACAAGAGGGGTGCTGTTGAGAACATTATCTCTTTCCTTAAGGCCCAGAAGTGCTTGCGAAAGGGCCATACTGCCATTTTGGCTCTCGTTACTGACACCTCGAAGAAAGAGAAGAAGATAGAAGATTTTCCAATTGTACGCGACTATCCTGAGGTATTTCCTGAGGAATTACCTGGCCTTCCGCCTCATCGCCAGGTCGAGTTTCAGATTGAACTAGCTCCTGGAGCTGCGCCTATAGCTTGTGCACCTTATCGTTTAGCTCCATCAGAGTTGGAAGAACTCTCTACGCAACTACAAGAACTCTTGGATAAGGGTTTTATTCGTCCTAGCTCATCGCCCTGGGGAGCTCCAGTGCTATTTGTGAAGAAGAAAGACGGTACATTCAGAATGTGCAATGACTACCGGGAACTCAACAAGGTGACCGTGAAGAATCGCTATCCTCTTCCACGCATTGACGACTTGTTCGACCAGTTGCAGGGGTCGAGCTACTATTCAAAGATTGATCTGAGATCAGGATATCACCAGCTGAGAGTCCGAGAAGAGGACGTCTCCAAAACAGCCTTTAGAACTCGATATGGCCACTATGAGTTTTTGGTCATGCCTTTTGGGCTGACAAACGCACCTGCGATTTTCATGGACTTGATGAATCGAGTGTGCAAGCCTTACCTGGACAAGTTCGTTATAGTCTTCATCGACGACATCCTGATCTATTCTAAGAGTCAGGAGGAACACGAGCAGCATCTACGACTTATTCTGGAACTCCTTCGAACAGAACAACTTTATGCAAAGTTATCGAAATGCGACTTCTGGCTTCGTGAAGTCCATTTCCTAGGCCACGTGGTGAACAAGGATGGGATTCACGTTGACCCATCCAAGGTAGATTCGATTAAGAACTGGCCTGCACCTCGTACACCAACGGAAATTCGCCAATTCTTGGGTTTGGCAGGTTACTAAAGGAGGTTCATTAAGGATTTTTCCAAGATTGCACAGCCTCTCACCTCACTAACGAAGAAAGGCGTTGTTTGTCGATGGGGAAATGCACAGGAATTAGCATTTAAAGGATAGACTTTGTAGCGCACCTATCCTTTCCTTGCTAGAGGGCACAAACGACTTCGTGGTCTACTGCGACGCATCAATTCAGGGTCTTGGTTGTAACTGATGCAACGGGATAAGGTTATAGCCTACGCCTCACGCCAACTCAAAGTTCATGAAAGAAACTACACTACGCACGACCTAGAGCTGGGAGCTGTTGTTTTTGCACTTAAGATATGGCGACATTACCTGTACGGTACCAAGTGCGCCATCTACACCGACCACAGGAGCCTCGAGCATATCTTCAAACAGAAGGAACTGAATATGCGACAACGACGATGGGTCGAGCTACTGAATGACTACGAGTGCTCGATCAGGTATCACCCGGGCAAGGCCAATGTTGTAGCTGACGCCCTCAGTCGAAAGGACACCGCGCCTAAGCGCGTGCGAGCTTTGCAACTCACTATACATTCTAGTCTTCCTTCCCAAATACGAGACGCTCAGGTAGAGGCATTGAAACCAGAAAACGTCAGGGCTGAAGCCCTACGCGGCTCAAGGCAATGCTTAGAACAGAAGGAAGACGGTGCTTACTACGTAACGGGACGCATTTGGGTCCCACTCTACGGCAACTTACGAGAGCTTGTGATGGATGAAGCACACAAGTCTCGCAACTCGGTACATCCTGGCTCGGATAAGATGTACCACGATATCAAAACTACGTATTGGTGGCCTAGCATGAAGGCCCACATAGCAACTTATGTCAGCAAGTGTTTGACTTGTGCGAGAGTCAAGACGGAATACCAGAAACCCTCAGGCCTACTCCAACAACCAGAGATTACCTCAATGGAAATGGGAGCAAATTTCCATGGATTTCGTTACGGGCCTGCCTAGATCTCAGCGTGGAAATGACACTATCTGGGTGATCGTGGATCGACACACAAAGTCTGCACACTTCTTAGCTATCAAGGAAATGGATAAGTTCTCCACTCTAGCAGACGTATACCTTAAGGAAGTTGTCTCGAGGCACGGGGTGCCCACCTCTATTATCTCGGATCGTGATGCACGTTTTACTTCAGAGTTGTGGC
>JARYGA010028216.1:0-58886 GCA_030545235.1 Helianthus tuberosus | reverse complement strand
AACCATCAGCCAGGGACATCAGATTAGTGCATGGAATTGGCTGGGTTGCAACATGACCAGGGTCATTTGTCGAGTGGGGGTTATCCTTTTTAGTGAATTCATTATCATCCTCCGTAGCCCATCCTTCCTCCTCCAAATTATCAACCATGTCGAAATTAAAGGTCTTGGTAGGGGTAGGGACATCAGACACAGAGTTGATTGTACATGGGGACTTAGTGGGAGTTACACTAGCGATAGAAGATGGGTTACCTTGTTTGACGGCATTCAACGTGGAAAACAAGGTTGCACCTTCAAGGGAGGAGTATCAGCTGAATTAGGCGGCAAATCAGAAGTATAAGCCCCAATTGGCACCGAGCTCTTCTCCTGGACGTCGCAATTGGGGTTGCCTTGAAGCAAATCATTCACGCACAAATTGGTAAGAGGCTGCCAATATTTATTCTTGCTTATTAGGTTTCTGCACTCCTCTACTACTGAGATTGGCCATACCACCTTCCTTAAGATCCTTAGTCTTCAACGTATTTGTGGAACGAGTTGAGATACGACGTGAAATTGAAACATCAGGCACATTGTTAGGCGGCAATGGATCAAGGGTATTGTGTGGTGGGTGATTCCCACCACTGGAAGGTATCATTTGACAGCAAAAACAAGATCAAATCAACGAATTAGGGCTAGAGATGGGAGAATTCTGAGGTGAACATGGCAAGACGGCCGGAGAGAAACAGAGATGAAATGTTATCTGGGGAGATGAAATGTATTTTGTTAATTTTTATCTTTTTTTGGGGTGGGGGTGACGGTGGAGCGGTGGTGGTGACGGTGGAGGTGCAGTGGCGACGGTGGTGTTGATGGTAGAGGTGTGGTAGTGGGATGGAGGTGGTTTAGGTTTGGAGAGAGAGAGAGATAGAGATGTATCTGGTGAAAATAAATGAGAAAGAAAGAGAAAACAAAAATAAATTAGTTTATTTATTTATTTATTATAGGGGTAATTTGGTCATTTAACAAATTTTAACAAAATAATTATAACAGTGTTAGAAAATTGGACTCAAATGGTTAAAGAAAATGCTTATAAGGACTCAGGTCGTTAAACTTTTTGCTTTTGGACTCAACTAGTTAAAACACCTAAAACACCTAAAACACATGTACTCAAAAATTAATTTACCCTAAAATAAACTAGTTTCGCTACTTTACGAGACATGTCGAGATAGCTGGTCCTCTCTGCAATTCGTCTCTTCGTTTCCCATGCCTTACGGTCTGCACACTTGGCTAGCTAGCTAGCCATTTACATAATTACAACTACTCATAATTTCCCCTTTTATCTTCATCATTTTTGGTAAATGGCAAGGTTCGTTCTTCCAGTTTTGTGATTTTCCCAGAGCATTCAATCGATACAGGTGATTAGCTTAAGTGGAGGATGATTACAGATATGTTTCTGAGTTGATCTTCAGTTTATATCCATAGCTCAACTATCAAGTATTTTGATCTTTTTTCTAACACCCCCATAATTATGGCTGATTGATGCAGGTAGTGGAGATTGTTCAAAGCTAGGCAAAGAATCTGATTTAAAATGGTAGTTTCAAAAAAAAAAAAAAATTCTTGTTATTTTTTGTTATGTTCATAATTTAGCGTATGACAGTGCTCATTTTTATGTTTTAAAAAACTATAAGGCTTTTATCTTTTGTATGATTTGCAGGGAGCTAAAACTGAGTTTGAAGGATGCATAACGCATGGACCATGGGGCGGTTCACACGGGAAAGAATGGGTTTACAGACCGGACGGTTTTATAAGAAAGATAAGTGTTAGTCATGGAGGTGTTGTTGACTCCATCAAATTCCAAACCTACTGGAAAGGTGGAACTCAAAGCTCCTTTTTTGGGGGCAATGGGGGGAATCGAACAGACACGGTAACTTATATTATCTGAATATTGTTTCATGTCGTTGCGTACATGATATAGCGTTTGCGTCTAGTAAAAGTGTCCTTTTTTTCGTAGATATGCATTGATCATCCTGATGAATATTTGATGTCAATAAGTGGGACGGTATTTTTTAGCGTTGTGACATCGATAAGTTTCATTACAAACCAGAACTGTTATGGCCCCTATGGTATTAAATTCGGCACTGCTTTCTCATATGATGGAAAAGGCGGGGTGATTGTAGGATTTCATGGGCGCGCCGACAAATACCTCACTGCTATTGGGGTTTATGTGATGCCTGAATCACTTGCATATGGTCCCAATTCCACATATGAAGTCAATTTTATGCCTGCGGTTCGCTTTCTAGTTTCTATAACTCTCTTGCTGGTAATTATGTTTTGTTTTTATTTTTAAACTATTCCATAATCTTGCCGTTGAAGTTGAACACCCTCACCATTCATGTTCTTCTTTAACCAGTTATGCTCTAGTATGTTAAGAATGTCAAAGCCGAGAGATGCAGGCCCATGGGGAGCAGGTGGAGGTAAACCATGGGATGATGGAGTCTTCCCCATTATCAAACAGATACGCATTCATGCGGGAGAGCTGAAGGTGTTTTACGCGCTTCAGTTTGAATATTTGCAAAAGGATGGTGAATCTTTTTTGTCGCAAGTCCATGGAGCAGCAGATGGAGTTACAAATATACAACTGGTATGTTAGTGTATGTTCAAAGACATGTCACTTTTCAGTTCACTAACTAACCCCTTGAGGCTGAAAACAAAACCGTGAACTTGGCAGGTTAATTTGGATGGTAAAGTTGAGTATTTGACTGGCATATCTGGGTCGTATGGACCTATTGCAGGGTATAATGGATTGGAAGCCATCGTGTCCATTAGTTTCTACACAAACAAGAGGATACTTGGACCTTATGGAGATCCAACGGGAGCAGGGTATGTTAATTTTAGTTCAACACCATATTCTCCTGGGAAAGTAGTTGGTTTTCATGGCAGGATCAATAATGGTTTTTTAAGTGCGATCGGTGTTCATATGGAGTACTTCTGAAGATGATGACATAGAGGCAGTGTGGACCTTTTTTCTAACAACTCCATGATGTCAAGAAGTCGTTCGAATCTCCATTAACTGCATTGAACTTAGTTAATGTTTTTATCTGATTATTATGCAAATTTTCGTTTTTTGAACTTTTGGTATGCGTTGGGGATCCATGTCAGATTTTAACCTTCAAAGACATTTACCATTTCACTCATGCTACAGCATTTTTGATTGACACATTTATGAAGGGTTTCTGTTTTGGGATTACATGCTTTTGATTTAAGTGCAAATCACACGTATGTGACTATGTGACTCTTGTTTATACGAAGTGTTTTCTGATTAAGAGCCATGAGGTTTTCTCAATTTTATTATAGAAATCTGGTGGTTATGTTCATTTTCTATGTGTACCATGAATGATATGAGAGCACCCGCAATGAACCATCTAAGCACTAAGAACGGCTTATTGTGTAGCCTGTCCGTGGGCTTTTGTTGAGACGACATAGTACATTATTTAAAACAGTAAACAAATACATGCACTCAAAACTCTTTTGAATTATTCTCAACAAAAGTTAGGCAACAATTCAAACTAAAGATGGTAGAGTTTCAATTTTGTTATATTCTTTTATAGGTTCTTGTTCTTAGCATATATGAAAGTAGATTTATCAATTTTTGCAGATTTGCATGGACTATCCAGTTGAATATTTAATGTCAATTAGTGTGACATCAGGTCACTATGATGGAGCGATTATAGTGATGTCAATACGTTTTGTGACCAACTAGAACCGTTATGTCCCGTTTGGTACAACTGTTTTTACAAATGAGGGCAAAGGGGGCATGATTGTAGGATTTCACGGGCGTGCTAACAAACACCTTGATGTTATTGGAGTTTATGTAATGCCTGAATCACTTGGATTTTATAAAGACAAACTCTTGTTTCAGGTTCGTTCTCTTGTCTCTAAAAGTCTCTTTTTGCTCTTTATGTTCTGGTCATTGGTGTTGAATATTTGTTGATACACTTTTGTGTATGTAGCTAATGATGTTCGGTTACGACTAACGTCGAACGACGTTCCTCCCTCGTTCAACTCGAAGTACAAGTTCAAGTGACAAACGAACCAAGCATGGAGCTAATCGACATGATTGGATATTAATTGGTCATGAGATTTATAGGCCCAAATGATATGGGCCTTAATATGGATTAATATAACACACCATCGTTTGGATATTATACAAGGCCCACATCATTGGAATCCATTATAATGACTGTCACTTGAAGCTTAACCATCGTTAGGGATGGCAAAAAAGCCCAAGCCCGACGGTTATACCCGAAACTCGAAACATATGGGCAGGATATACCCGAAGACCGATGGGTATGGGCCGGGTATGGGCTGGGTATGGGCTTAAAAAGGGAAAAAATTCGGGTACGGGTATGGGATTTAGTGATACCCGCCCGATACCCGTCCCGATACCTGATCCATTTACCCGAATAATACCCGAAAGAATCATATTATAAATTTCTATATATATAAACATACTACATGCACTTATTACTATAGGACTAGGATCATCTTGTTCGATACTATTGGCATGAAGTTTTTTACACTCTTGTTCACACAAGATTGCTTAGTGTTCAAAGATTATTTCTTAAAATTTAGTTACTAAATTTGTTTAAGTAGGTTACTAATTATATTCACAGATTGTTGCTTACAGATTGCCTAAAAGGATGATAGTTTACTGTTACATTTGTTCACAGATCGAGTTGTTACTAACTTGTTACCTTTGTTCAAGAAAGATGAATTCTTGCATTATTTTTTCCTTTACATTTCATATTATTCTTCTCAATTTGGTTGAATTCATATCGATTTCGAGATATTTGAATTCGAATCGTTTCAAACTCGATCTGTGAACAAATTGCACATTTGTCCCAATGGGTATTTTTAAGAAATTAACGGGTATACCCGATACCCGCGGGTATGCCCGACACCCGACGGGTAATTACCTGACAAATACCCGACGGGTAACGTGCCAGGTATGGGACAAAGAACTACAACCGGGTACAGGCCTTGGATTACCAATACCCGGCCCAAAACCGACCCATTGCCATTCCTAACCATCGTTTGGTTTAATAACATGCATGACCATCGTTGAGCTATGGTCCAAATGACAGTCTATGTCATTTGGACTTGATGAGTGTCATTTGGTTCGGTCTCTCTATTAGTGTGTGTATATCTATATCTATATCTATACTACTTTATCTATATCTATATCTATACTACTTTATAATACATATCCGAAGGACTTCTTAAAGTCATAAAAATTTCCTTAAAACACCCCTAAAGCATGATGTACAAGTCTTTTAAGCACCAGAAAACTTCACTTTCCACTTGTACCCTTTCCCTAAAAAAAGACACGGGATACATCGATTAGGGTTTCAATTCATTTCAAAACATTATCCGCCGCTTCCCTGCTCCTCCCTTTTTCTCTCTCTCTCTCTCTCTCGCGCGATTCAGGAACACGATTTCACCAGATCTATGAAGTTTCAACAGATCCATTAAGATTTTGACCTCCTTGTTCTGATTTCCCGCTTTTATTGGCGTTTTGCAACATTCGTCAAGGGTAAAATAATTCAGAATGTTCAGATCTGGAATTCCGAACCGAAGGATTTGTTCAGATCTGGCGTTTTGCAACATTCCGTCTTTTATGGTCTAAAAATGGTGAGTGTGATGCACGATGGCACTGGTGGTATAACTATCTGATTATACAGGTTTGTCTGTGCTTCACTTTGTTCTGATTTTGATGCGTTTAGGGTTTTTATTGATGTGGTTTTGGGGAAACAATTATGATTTTCAGCTGTTAGAAGATCTGAATGAGGAGGAAGCTGAATTGCTATTCGTACTACTCCCTCAACTTTTAGATACTACCACGCTTCTGCTACTTCTTCTTCTTCAGGTACTCTTCAGGTTCTCTACAAATAAAATGTGTAATTTTGTTGTAATTTAAAAGTAATGAAAATGTGTAATTTGTTGTAAACAATAAAGAACAATGAGGTTTAAAAAGGGTAGCAAAGTGGAGGTTATGAACATTTGGGTGCCGGCATCATGGTGTGTTGCAGAAATCGTTTCGAGCAATGGGCACGGTTACAATGTGAGGTATGACGGTTATGAGGATTATAGGAATGCTGTATGCTTACTACCACCCAACTGTAAGTGCCATGTATATATACTTGTATATGTGTGTGTGTCTATACTTACGTATATATATTTGTGTGTGACTCTGCTTAACTGCTACCATAGGTTGAGAGGTGGATGGAAAAGCTGGAGGAAGCAGAGGTCAAACGCAGAATATCAATCAAAGCCTTTGTTGTGATAATATCCGTGACGGTATTTCTTTCTTTATTGTTGTGTCCATAATTTGTTTCTTTATTGAAAATTCTTAAATTTTGCATATTTATCTTAGGTTGGTTATCTGTGGCTGGAATATATATACAAGCTTCCCAAAATCACATACAATAAGTACCATCCTTATACCTCCTGGATCCCCATCACGTACGTATACTCATCAAATGCTCTATCGGTGTTATTCAAATGGCTTCAGATAGTATTTACTTTTTATACTTCTTACGGTTCTGATTCTTTTTTTGTGTGCTTATAGTGTGTATATAACCCTTTGGAATGTCACCCAACGTTTCCGTAGTTACAGCCTGACACTTTTGGCGTAAGTACTGATTCTTCCAGTTTTATAATTCTTTGTCCAATCGTATTAATAAACAAGTATATTATTACTTGAGCTTTAACGTGAGTTTTCCTTATTCATTAGATGGCTGGGAAAAATCACTTTGGAAACCTACATCTCTCAGATTCACATATGGCTAAGGTATGTAAACTAACACCTTAGTGATGCTTAATCTTAGCAAGTTTTACCTTTTAATATTGAGTAATTATGTTATTTGTTGTTTTTGCAGATCCGGAGTGCCAGATGGTCCGCCAAATGGGGACAGCTGGCGGACTGACAGCACTTGCAAAGATGCCAGCTTGTAATGTTCAGCTTCTCGGCGCCAAAAAGAAAAATTTAGCTGGTTTTTCCACTGCAACGTCCCAATTTCGTGTTGGTTACATTGAGCAAATAGAGGTTTTTCAAACTACACCACCTGCTCTCAAGATGCGTGCGTGTCGTCTTGTGGCGGCAAAGTCAACTCTTGCGGCACGTGTTGACTCGATCAGAGGCGATCCATCTGGCAAACAAGGAAGAGCATATCGTGAAGAAATTCGTAAGAAGATTGAAAAATGGCAAGAACCACCCCCCGCAAAGCAACCTAAACCACTTCCGGTCCCTGATTCTGAACCTAAGAAGAAATGAGGTGGTCGGCGCCTTAGGAAAATGAAGGAAAGGTGTGTAATTTAAAAAAAAAATAATGGTTTATTGCACAAACCGACTTACTTTTAGTTTTATCTTGTTTTAATTGTTTTATTTTTGTGTACGTTATAGTCATTATAGATGTTTTGGTCATCATAAAGTGTTTTATTGATGACCCAAACGGAACAAAAGCTTTTACAGCAAGTTCACATGTTGACCAAAATGGGGAAAAAACTGTCTTATAATTACTTGAATGTAGAAAAAGTATGTTAACCCACAAATTAAATACCATGTTAGAGTAGAAAAAAGTTACATATTTTGGGTCGTTAATTATATATTATGATATTTTCACTTTTTTATCAGATATGCTATTCGATATGCAGAAACTGGCCAACAGAATGCAGTTTGGAGTGCCTGAAGAAAGTTCATTGGGTAAGTAATCTCTCGTATTGTGTTTTATATGTGGCGTTTAAAATTAACGTTTGGCTCATGGTTTTCTGTTACATATTGTGTTTAATATGTGGCGTTTAAAATTAACCTCTCGTATGCTTAGTAAATTTGTATCAGTTCTAATAACGGTGCTTCTTTAAAAAAATAGGGGATGGGTTAGGAGAAGGATATGGTATGCTTGGTCGAGCTGGAAACGGGAAGTTGCGTGTGTCTGTTGGTCAAAGCAAGCTTGCTGCCAAAGTCGCCAAAAAGTATGCTTCTTTAAACATGACATTTTTTTTGGAAGTTTGATTATGTGTGTTTTTATTGAATATGCTTGATTTTAAACCTTCAGGTTCAAGGATAAACAATATAGTAGTGGTGGGGCTACTTATGGGCTGACTTCAAGTTTGGCCTTCACACCTATCCAGGTTAGTTTTATTTTTTTTCCTATTGACTAAACACTGCTTGTGCGGTTCAGGTTCGGGTTAATTATGTTTCAAAGTCGTGTATGTCAATTATTCTCTTTTATAAATTAGAGGAATTGCTAATATTTAATTCAACTGAGGGTATAATTGGATTTATTAGTTGAGGGATGCGGCGGTGTTTGGTAATAGTAGTTCTTCGTTTGAAGCTATCGGAGACTCTGGGGTCGAATTTGGGACTGTTTCGGGTCTCGGCCATGCTCGGGTAAATCTGGGCAAATCGAGACTTGGGACGGATATAATATTAAACATGCTGGCGATTTCTATTTGAACCCATTTTCGTTGTAACCTGTATTTTTAGCTTGAACTGAATTGAACCTTTTTAAACAGGGGGTAGTTCAAGACTGGCACAGTTGAGCGGTTTCTCAAAGCCTCCGTCATCCCGTTCTCTTATCTCACACGAACAGGTAATTTGTTTTGACGATTCTGATTTTGTACCGTCGTGTTGTGTCGAACTGTGAATGCTTGCATTGTAGGGATGGACTATGTTGCAACTGACTCGGGACCCTGCTTTATCAAGAGGATTCATGTCAGCTAGAACGGTTACTGGATTCTTGTTGCAACCAAAGTAGGCGAGATTCAAGGGTTTGTGTTTGAGTACAATTGAATTTCGAAATGGGTTACGTTTGTGCAGTTAACGAGTTGGAACAACGACTCAGAGAAGAGAAGCTGGTGAACAGCTCGCATTTACCCCTTCTTCCACCAAGAACCTTTTTGACCTTCTTGATGTAAGGCATTGTTTACCTAACCTCTTTAATATATAATGATTATCTACTTCATTTGCTAACCAAGTAAATCGTTGATCTTTGTTATCAGAATTTTTCTTATTTTGATTCTTTTTTTGCAGTGGTTCAGTTATATTCGACAACATTTCAGCCAACAGATCGGTCTCATATGGTATCATTGGCGGTTTTGTGCTCCTGGTATTAATTTTATTTGTATAAAATTGTTGGATGATAAGCTTATTCTGTGTATTTGAAGTCACTGTTAAAACTATCCATGATCTTGCTAACTAAGGAGCTTAATTTACCCTATTGTCCAAATTTTGGCTTTTGAGGTCAAGTCTGGTGGTGTCTATTATTTTCAGTTAAATATTAGTTTGTGTCAATTCTGACACAAATTTGTATATAGTTGTGCTACTTAGTATACCATCTGATATGCTTACGTATTTTTCTTGAAATTTATATGAACTCTGATGAAACTTCAAACCTGCAAATGAGCTGATTAAACCTCAAAAGTCAATGCCTTTTTAAAATAAGTTTTTGTTAACAGCATTCGTTATATTGTGGACAGTTTGTTCTATTCGTAGAGCTTGCTAATATGAAATTTTTAACAGCGTTCGTTATACCGGGGTGTGGCACCTCTCTTCCAACCATCATCAAAGTGAGTTCTTGACATGGCTTGTTTTATGATATTTTTAAATAAAGGGATAGACTAGGGATGCAATTGGGTTGGCAAATTTCGTGTACATGTGGCAATCATGACCCATTCGTCAAGAAATAAGTCGATTTGGGTTGTTTTTGTTTACTAAATGTGTTGATTTGGGTCTATTCAAATTTTAAAATGGGTCAGAATGAGCCATTCTTACGAATCTTAACTTAGAATGGCTTCGAGTGGACTGCCCCACTCACCACCCCTGCCTGCCAGCCTGCCAATACGATCACAGTCACCGCTGTTGTCGCTATTAGCTGACAGCCCGACACTAAAATAGAACATTACCTGACCTGAACCTCAACCTGCACATCTTGATGTTTCTTTTTTTCAAAATGACCCCTTGCATTTTTTTCTTCAGTAATTTAATTGCTGTTTGTACATTACGGGAGGTGGAGTGGGATTATTCTAAAAAGCAGATCTAACCAGCTCACTCTTAACTGTTATTCACACACTTTAACTAAGCCCTTTTAAACTTAGACGTATGACCCATGAGCAATAAGTTATAACCGAAACTGACCCGTTATTTATATGTCGTTTGCTTTTATACTACTGCAGGGAACGAGGATGAGGATGTGGGTGACCCAAGTGCATTTAAAAATTCACAATGGACTAACTTAAAAATGCAAAGGGAATTGGGTGAACCAAATGTGTTACAACTAAGTAAAATGTCTTCGTAGTTTATAACTAAAGATTCTATACTAAGTGAGGTTATATATGTTTGGGTTATAATAGTTTTCTCTAGCCTCTCACACGTACTAAGTGGTGTTGTATATGTTTGGGTTATAACATTTTATTCGGTCATTAAAACTAAACAAGTAATACTTCACCAACATAAATAAAAACTTAATTCTTGCAATTCTTTAGCCTGTTGCTTTATTCATTTATCTAGATTTTATTTACAAATAAAAGCTTAATTCATGAAATATGATTTGTGCACAATATAATTATCGGACTCCGAAGATTATATGAATATCTATCGTTCTGACTCCGAAGATTATATGAATATCTCACGGTCAGTACGCATATATCATTACACTTCTTAGAGCATTCACATCCAACCCATCATATTTTCACCTTAAATTACACTAAAAAACACTACATTTTATCTTTCCTTTTCAATTAAATAATATTTTTTATACTTTTATCATTACCTTTTCTCTCTCCTCTACTCACAACCACTTTCAAAATATATTAAAAAATTATAGGGGGTGAACAATGTCCCTTCAAATATACAGATAAACAGTAACATTTTCTCTCTCCTCCACTCACAACCACTTTTTATACTCTTTATATTTTAAAAACAACACACACATATTTAGATTCCTTGGATGTGAATGCTCTTATATATTTGAGGGCTATTTTTTATTTAATTAGGTATTGACATTGATGGGATCCATTTTTTACAATAAAATAAAATAATGAGTCCATGGATATCATTACCATGGATTATCGTTATAAGTTTAAATAAACATAAGGCAAATGCTGACTGTAAACTCAAGATTTGTGACTTTGTTCTTGCAAGAGTCGCGTTCAACGATACACCCGCTGCAATATTATGGACAATATGTCGCTAACTTCTCTAAAATACAGTTTATCGTTAAAGCTATGACCCATTTTATTAGCTTTATTTTGGGATTATAGCCTGTGATTAGAGGTGCAAAACCAGCGTAAACAAAATTTTGACAATTTGTAATGATAGTTGGTTAATAACCGGTTATTTGAGGTTACTTAACCGGTTATTTTCAATTTTTTTTTAATTTTTTTCAGTGTTTTTCTCAATAAACTAACAGACCACGAGTGCCAACATATCACGAATAAGAAAACTAACTTAAGTACTATACAATATATCACGAGACGACTGATAAACTAACGGTAAACAAGTATCCTATTGTAAATCGCCATTCCCGCCGCATCGCGCGGGTAAGTGGCTAGTATATATATATGTATATATAGGGTTGAGTTCATTTCAGAACACTAAATAACTACAGAACTTTCAGAACTCCTAATAAACAATCATTTTATATATAAGTTTTTGTATTTAGGATCTTTTTATCATCTATTATACGTATTTCTTTGATTACATACATGTTAAAAGTAGTTTACATATGTTTAATTGCCAAAGCTATATATATGTGTTATACCTAATTACATATATGTAAAAAAACTAGTTTACATACGTGTAATTATAAAATTACATATAAAAAATGATAAAATTACTCTTAACATGTATGTAATCGTAAAAATACACATAATAAATGATAAAATTATCCTAAACACAAAAATATATAAATAAAAAGATTGTTTATTAGGAGTTCTGCGAGTTCTGTAAATATTTATAGTTCTGAAATGATCATGACCCTATATATATATATATATATGTATACAAAACCAATCAAAACCAATTTTTTAATACAAATCTCATTGTAATTAAAAATCAACATCAAAAAAAGAATTTACAAAATCAAATAATTCATTTCTTCTCTCAAAATCACTTTTATTAGAATTTTTTCACATGTTTAAATGACAAACTTACACATGTGTAAATTTTCTTTATTTACGAATTCACGTAAATTTAAACGTATAAATGAAACTTATAACATTGTATTCGAATAATAATGATAAGTGTAAAAAGAAATTTTGAATTTTAATTGTTTTTGACAAATTTCTTGCGGTTTTTTTATTCGTTATCACGGTTCTCGCGATATTTAGCGTTCTCATTTTAACCCTCCCCTATATATATATATAGGGGATTGTTCAAATGAAAACCACTTTTATCACGAAAACTCGAAAACTAACTAAAAAAAGCCTAAAAAACACACCAAATTTTTTTTTTTCAATTTTTTTATAAAAAATCGCAGGTTTTTTTATATAAATTTTTTTTTCAAATTTTTTTTGTATTACACATGTGTAATACTACACATGTGTAATACTACACATGTGTGTGTGTACTACACATGTGTAGTATTACACATGTGCACTACAATTTTTTTTTTTTGAATTTTTTTTATATACTAAAGGTGGCGAAAATTGATATGCAAAAAAAAAAAAAAAAAACAAAATTGGTATGTTTTTTTGGCTTTTTTAGTTAGTTTTCGAGTTTTCGCGTTAACTAGTGGTTTTCATTTGAACATTCCCCTATATATAGTTCACTGTGACTTGAATTAGTATGCTTGAATGAGCACATAGAGAGAGTGTGTGAGAACAAATAGTGTGAAAGCATATTTGTATAAACATTGTACCGAAACGCTATTTGAATCAATACACGAGCTTTAGTGAATATCTTTATTTATTGATACATACTCTCACTCGGTTGTGGTTTAACTTGGATTCCGCACTCGTTACACCATTCAAAACAAGAAATCCTTGTATCTGAGATCCAAAATCTGGACCTACAAGTGGTATCAGAGCTTTAGGTTCAATTTCTTGTTGAAAACGGAGTTTTGGTGAGGTTTTTGAGTGTTTTTTGATAGATTAGTGAACTTTTATTGGTCAAAAACACAAAACCCAGTTTATTAGATGAAAATATGGATTAAAACTAAAAAAAATGGTGTTATATATTGAGGTTGTTGATTAAACCTGTTATATTCAGTGGATATAATTAAAAATCTGATTTTTGTTGAGTTTTTTTTTTGAAAAGAATACTTCATTAACGACACTGCCGACACAAACCGGGACAACAAAGCAAAACAGCACAAAAAATTACATATTTACAAAGGAACACCAATCTCTCCACTTTATCCCCTTGTACTTCGATCTATTCAAAAACCATAAAAAACCCAAAGCCTTAACCTCACTCAAAATATTATCAAGCTTAATCGGCAGATTAGAGAATTTAACGTTGTTCCTAGCACGCCATAAACTCCAACAGACGATAATGATGATGCCTTGGACTGCTTCCTTTTTCTTCTCCGAAGCCCTAAGAGCCGTATGACATCCAAGAAGGTCTTTAATCGAAATGGCAAAAATATTTGGAATTTTGCACCACGAGCTAACACCGTTCCAAACAGTCGAGGCTATGATACACGAAATAAAAAGGTGTTCCGTAGTTTCATCGTCCGACCTACAAAAAGGGCACAAATAGTCTTCAATTTCGATGTTCCTTTTACTTAGCGCTTCTCCGGTCGGGATCTTATCCATCTCCATTCTCCATGCATGTATGTTACATTTAGCTAGAGTCCAATGACACCAATCCATAACAAAACTGTTGACCGCCTCGTAAGCAGAGTATAGAAGACGTTTAACCGCCTTCACCGAAAATTCCCAAGTCGAACCGGACATCCATTCCCATTTGTCGGGTCGTTCCGAGGTCAGAACATTGTCCAGAAGCAACGTCAGTTGCTGTAAGTTATTTAAAGCCTCCACGTTTGTCATCGGCGACCTCCATTCCCACTTCAGATCGGTCCCATCATCAAGAGTTAAGATCCCCATTTAATCAAAAGAGAGATGTTTACCTCCCTAAGCTTATTTAGACCAAGACCGCCATCTTTTTTATGACGAGAGACACGATCCCATGCCACCCAATGCATTTTATTCTCCTCTCTGGATCCTCCCCATAAGAACTTTTTAATCATCGCTTCCAAATCCGTTAACATCTTCTTCGGGGCTTTGTAAAGCGAGAAGTAATATGTCTGTAAGCTTCCCATAACCAATTTGATAATGACTACTCTACCCCCAATCGACAAAAGATGAGACTTCCACTTAGCTAACCGATTCCTGAACGTATCGTAAACCGGTTGCCAATTGTTGATCATGTTCATGTTAGCTCTCACTTTTAGGCCGAGATACTTTAAAGGCCGAGCGTCCGGCTTACAACCAACCTCATTAGCCATGTCTCTGATTTCCTCCATACCCACTCCAATGCCGTATAAATTAGATTTCTCGATTTTTATTTTTAAGCCCGAACAAAGATAGAAGCATCAGAGAATTCTCACAACATTCACCACTTCCTCCTTAGACCACTCCCCCACCACTATGGCGTCATCCGTGTAAAGCAGATGAGTAATGACCGGCCCGTTATTTGGGGTGCTAATCCCCTTAATGGCCCCTGCTTCCTTCGCTAAATTAATCATGCAAGAAAGAGCTTCCATCACCACCAGGAATAAGAACGGTGAAAGCGGGTCTCCTTGCCTCATACCTTTTTCGCACTTAAATTGAAATGTAGGAGCACTGTTCACCAATACCGAAGATCTAGCCGACATGAGAATACCCAGAATCCAACTACACCATTTACTAGGAAAACCCATTTGAAGAAGAATATTAACCACGAATTCCCACCTCACATTGTCGTAGGCCTTTTCAAAGTCAATCTTAAGGAAAAAGCCTTCGATTTCTTCTTTTTGATCCAAGAGATAAGCTCGTTAATGATAAGAGGCCCGTCCAAAATGAATCTACCTGTCAGGAAAGCCAATTGGGAGACCGAAATAATACCATCCATCACCTTTCTCATTCTATTGGCTAAGACTTTTGAAAGGACCTTGCTGATAACGCCAACTAAATTGATAGGTCTATAATTGTTGAGGGGGACCGAGTCTTTAACCTTAGGGATAAGAGCATTAAAAGATGATCCACTTTCGTTACTAATCTCTCCTTTAGAACGGAACCAAGCGAAGATTTTGGAGAAATCTTCTTCAAATAATTCCCAGAAATGTTTTAAGAATCTAAAGTTCATCCTGTCCGGACCCGGTGCCCGATCATCCCCACATTCAAAAACCGCTTCCTTTATTTCTTGGCTAGTAAAAGGTTCGACTAAGTTGCTACTTTCGAAATCTGAGATTTTCTTAATGTTGTTTCAAATCACATCGGGTCTCCCCGTGACCTCTTCTTTGAACTTGTCGCGAAAAAAAGAGAATATTTCTTTCTTAATTCTAGTTGGTTTCGTGCACCATTCCCCATTGACATTAAGACCGTGAATGGAGTTCGTCGCCTTCCTGTTATTAACCAAAGCGTGGAAGTATTTAGAGTTTTCATCTCCCTCCATGGCCCACTTCGATCGGGCTCTCTACTTGAGGTCCAAATTTTTTCTATTTTCCGCCTCTCTCGCTATTTTCTTGTTTTCCGCCATAGTCCATTCTTCTTCTTCTGAAAGGTCACTTATTTCCATATCCATTTCTAAGTGCTCCAGTTCGGATAAAGCTATGTTTTCATTTTATTTTTCTTTTGCTAAGAACGCATCCCTCCAGATTTTAACCGCCGATCTGATTCGAGCAAACTTTGATGACAAACAAGAATCAGGGGGATCAAACTGTTTGAAACCATTCGCTGCATCTTTGACCACATCCTCGAAACCCGGTTTCCCGATCCACGAACTGAAAATCCGGAAGAGCCGTAGACCAAATTTCAAATCAGCCAACTCCAGAATAATGGGACAATGATCAGATAGATGACACTGCAGCACTCTAACACAGGCGGAGGGCCATTTGTTGAAAAAATCATGGCTGACCAAAAAACGATCCAGCTTACTAAGTTTTTTGTCATTGTCCCTAACACACGTAAACTTTCTCCCCTGCATCGGATACTCAAGCAAACCGTTGTTGAAAATAAAATTATTAAAATTACTGGCGCATACCGGTTTGTATTTGGACTGTTTTCTTTCGTCGGGAGACCGAACCGAGTTGAAGTCACTCGTGAGGACCCATAATCCAGCATACGAATCGATAATATTAGAGATTTCATCCCACAAATTTCTTTTGGCCACAGTGCTTTGAGGCGCATAAACATTAATCAAATTAATATGTTCCCTACTGCCAACAATAGTCCCACTGATGGTCAAGAAGAACTTTTTCCGGGCGATATTGTCGATCTTCAAAATTTTTGGATCCCAGATCCAAACTAAACCTCCAGACTGCCCAACCGAGGCAACACATGCCGACTCAAAATTTCTGTTCCCCCATATGCTAGCTAACTCAGCCGTCGATACCGTCTCCACCTTAGTTTCTTGAAGTGCCACAACACCAATCTTGTTAGATAATCTCTTTTCCTTCACCCACGAAGCTTTAACTCCCTCTCTTAAACCTATGATGCTAAAAGACAGAATATTCGTTGGGCCACCACATTGTTACCTTCACCTCTGATGGTCTTTCTGATGAGTGAACCATGATCGATCAAATTAACTCCCACGATGTTCCCTATGTTGACTGTAGCCTCTACCTCTTCCTCAATTTGATCAGCAAACGAATCTCTGACCACATCGATGGAGGTGCTATCCTGATTATGACCGCCGTTCAACTCATCGGAAGAAATCGAATCACTTCTGTTTGACTAAGCCAACCCCGCCCCCTTCTCCTTAAACTCCTTGTTAGCAACCGAGATGCCTTCCTGGATTGAAGCGTCTAGGTGATCAGATGAAGGATCGTTTGCATAACCAAAACGAGTCGTTCAGAAGAGTTCTAATCAATACGAGAGGCGGAAACAAACGTATTGACTTTGAAACAGCTTGATTTACACTCTAATTGTCTTTTTGATTGATATAACAACGTTTTACAGCGAGTAGACACTTCAGCAGCTCTTCGGCTCTAGAATCGGAAAGTTACAAATGAATGGACAAGCTAGGTATTTATAGATGAGGCATTTCATACGAAATGACCAAGGTTCATTTCGTGCGAAATGGCTCTTGTCATTTCATGCGGAATGGCCTTTCCTACACGTTTCTTGTTTTTCGTGCCCTGATCAATCTAATGTATTACAGGACTCGATACAAGACCAAGTCGACAGACATATGCACCAACAGACTCCCCCTTGGATGTTGACGAAGTCTTCAGTGTCAAGTCTTCACAGTCTTCAGTCTTTATCAGTCTTCGTGTTCTCCCCAAACTATCTGACAAGTGTAAGCATCCATCAAAATCTATCTTCTTCTTTCTCAGCAGCATCTAACCTCCCCCTTGGATGTTGATCTAACAATCTTTATCTCCTCTTTCTCTTGATCAGATCTCTTGATTCTTTAAGATCTTCAGCATTAGCAGCTAGCGCGAATCAACAGGAATCGAATCTGGCTCTACTATCTTCAGACTCCCCCTTGCTAGCAGACTTCCTCTTAAGTTGATCCATAATCTGGCTCAAACTCTACTCATGCTTTGCAGCCTTCACAAGTTCAGGATCGAAGCCTGTCTCTACATATGCTTATGCAGAAAACACTTCAGAAATTTGAACCTGGCTCTTTCCAAACTTCATCCCTACACATCCTCTACCTCAAAGTAAATTTCACAAATATAAAATTTAACAAATTTATTCTATGCTTACCACTTGTAGAAACAAACTCAACCATCATTTGTTATAATATAACATTTCTCAAATTATCTCAACCATTTAACTTCACTTTTCATCTCGAACAAACTTACCCAAACCTGTTCATCATGATTAGCACTCTGAATTTTGAAAATCAGCTTTTCAACCATCAGTTGTCGAAAATCTTTTTGAATTTTTCAAAATTTTATGCTAAAACACACTGAAAATCTTTTTGGGTTTTTGTTTTTAATGGAAAGCTATAAAGAAATATTTACAAACCATATTTTTGTGAGTTTGTGCAAGAGGATCATATCAGTTTATGAGACAAATCACCAATACCGTTAAGCTTTAAACATTTTAAGTTCTAAACGATTCACATAGATTGTCAGTATACTGATCCACTTAAATTTTCATACAAAGTTCAACTGTTTCGAGATACGAGATTAATGTTTTAAAGACTTAAACTTATTCGCGTGTACCACCTTAGAATATACTCCCGTATCTAGACTTCTATATTCAGTCTTACAGGTGAATGTATACTAATGATATATGTAAACGGGTAAATGCGAGACCATGAGAGCTCAGGTTAGAACTTCTGTTTAGACAAAGAGATGATGGCTCGTCTTTAGGTGTGTCCTGTTTGGGGATCTTTTCTTCAACAGCACATGATTAGAATTTTTCAATGTTTCATCATTTTTTATGCTGAGGGCTGGCTTTAAAATTAAAGCTTATGCAAAGTATTATACGAGGACTAGGCTATTGCTCCTGCAAAATCAGAAGTCCTGGTATAATACCCCAGATATCACCACGCATAAAGACCTAGTATGTCAGAAATAGAAAATCTTTCAAACAAGATTTCGGGGGTTACCCATATATCCGAGAGATGTTCCCCACGAGATAAGTAAGGTGGTGTTTGTTTTTTGGACAGAAGCACTTCTGGCCACTTATGTCTGCGTCGCGCAGACGTTTCATGTCTGCAGCTTGTTTGTTTTCTCGGAGACCTTTCATTAAAAAAGGTCTGCGAGACCTCTTCTTGGCACAGACATTGACCCAAGTCTTCTTGGCATAGACGTTTACCTCTTCTCACCTCTTCTTCCACACCTCCACCCCCACATCCCCGCCACCACCTCCACCACCACATCTCCGCCACCACCGCCACCCCCACGTTCACCCATCTACTCCACCCGACACCCCCAATCACCTCAAAATCGTCGTCATCATCTGTTATCATCATCATCAACGAACATCATCGTCATCATCTTCATCGATCATCATCATCATCTCATCAACATCTTCATCGATCATCATCATCACCGCCGTTGTCACAGGAACCGTAACCACCGCCGTCTCTCTCTCCTCGTACTTTCTCTCTCTCTGGATCTCTCTCCTCCCCCTCTCTCTCTCTCTCTCTCTTCAGAAACCCCCAAATCGAAACCCTTGAAGATGGTGAAATTAGGGTTTCGGTGGAGGTGGATGACGGCGGCTGAAGTGGTGGTGCTTAGTGGTTGCGACGGGGTTGGTGGGGGAGGAAGGAGGTTGGTGAGGCAGATGGTGGTGGCGGTGGTGCTTGGTGAGGCAGATGGTTGTGGCGGTGGTGATGCAAAGAGAGAGAGAGAGAGAGAACAAGAGGTTTGTGTGTGTAAAGTATGTTGTGTGTTGAGAAGATCTTTTTGTAGAATAAAAAAAACAAACCCTCTTCTCCTTGCAGACTGCAGACCTTTGGTCCACCTCTTCTCCTGCAGATGCCTGCAGATGTGGTTCGCAGACTGCAGACCTTTTACCTCTTCAAAAACAAACACCACCAAAGTATTGAAATTTATGTTTATATCTCGAAAACAATCTACTGAATGTGTAAAAACCTACTGGCACATCCCCAGTGAGATCGTTTATCACATTTGACTTTTCATTTCTTTAGCGTGTTGTGATAGTCCACTGATGTACTATCATTTCCTCTTTTTTCACAACACAACTCTTTTTCATTTTTTCATGTTTTTGGATTTTGAAACTTTATCATGTTTTTGAATTTTTCAAATTTTCGAAATTTTCTAAAATTTTTACTCCCCTTAAAATCAAAATTATGTTTCAAATTTTGATTTTCAAGGAAAATTTGAAAAACAAACTATACCAATAAAGTGACAACTGTTGTGAATTGCTTCAATTCTCCATCCACTTGGCATAAACAATCAGAACTCCCCCTGACAACAAAATATTTTCCCATTATGATTTCAAAACACTTAAGTTTGTTTTAATCAAAATGGCTTTTTCGAAAATTAAGTTTTGTTGATTTCACCACTTGTAGGCTTGGGGTCATCACATTGTTTTCTAATTAGCACTTGAATGACAGTTAAGACAAGTTCAACTTAATGATCTTGATTAACCACTTGTAGGTGAAAATCCCCTTTTCAACCACTTGTAGGTTTCCTTATCAACCATACCACTTAAAAATCAAAATATGACAATTTTCAAGAATAATAATACCACTTTGAAGGACGAAATATCACAGATGTGACATTCTCAAGAAAGATGCCGATTCCTACTCCCCTATTACCAACCTGTGAGTTCCGGCAAGTCAGGATTTTAAGTAGAAAATGCTGTCACCCAAGCCTGACCAGCCTTGGGTGATTGTGATTCATCTCTATCCCACCATCTTTTTGATTTGTAAAAATATTTCACACCCTTTACTTTCCCGTCAACCATCTTCCCAAATATATGTTTTACTTTTCCATTAAAAGCTTTTTCAAAATCAAATTCTTCTTTACCAGTGAAGAATTGATCTGAAATTTCAACCTTACCAACTTTCAACTTCAAGTTTTCTTTTGACAATGGCGGAAAGTTTTCATCGTTCATTTCTGGAACGAAATTCTCATCAATCTTTTCAACAAATGACTCCTCTGACTTTGACGAGTCAGATTCATTGTCAGAACTACTCTCTGATTTAACAACCCATTTTTGTTTTTTCAAATCGACTTTTCTTTTGTAAAAACGTTTCGAACTTTCACCAATTTCGAAAGTCGAATCTTTGAAATTTTTGAATTTTTCTGTTAGTTGTTCTGTTTTATCAACACATTTCTTTTTCAACTTTGAGTTAGAAGTAACTCCCTGTTTTGTATAAGTGGACTTGGGGCAATTCCAAGCAATGTGTCCAACTTCTTGGCATTTGAAACAGGTTCTTCTGTCAACTCTTGGTGCAAATTTCTTCAACATATTCTTCTTTCTTTCAGCAAGAAACTCTTTGTTTGACTGTCTCCAGAATGGTTTCTTCTCTTCTTCTACTGAACTTGTACCTGAAACAAATTTAGTTTTTGGTTTATAAGTTTTCTCATTTTTATAATTTTCTGGGGGAATA
This sequence comes from Helianthus tuberosus, assembly GCA_030545235.1. Lineage (NCBI taxonomy): Eukaryota > Viridiplantae > Streptophyta > Magnoliopsida > Asterales > Asteraceae > Helianthus > Helianthus tuberosus. The sequence goes on along the minus strand of JARYGA010028216.1, from coordinate 37,669 downwards.
AAACCTAATCCATTCTTTTTGAAATTACCGTTAAGGTTTGGTTTCTTTTGATAACCTGATCCAGAACTGTAACATTTTTTCTTGTTCAATCTTTGTTGAACTCTTGAAGTGTATTTTTTAGGTTTTTCATGAAGATTTACATCTTTTATTTCAGAAATATTAATTTCTGTTAATTTGAAAACCTGTTTGAACTGTTCAGTTTTAACACTTCTTATTGGAAATTCCTCATCAGAGTATAATTTGTCTGAATCATTCAAAGTATATGCCACTTTGATTGGTTCGTCATTCAAATTATTTTTTGATAACAGAAATTCTTTATTGTAAACTCGTTTGACCGGTGAACTCGGACTCTTGTCTGATGAACTTGAACTTTCAGATTTAGACTCCGACTTTGACTCTTCATCCATATCCAACACCTGATCGACCACTTTCTTTAATAACTCAGACTCATGATCAGTGTCAGACGCTGTGAATGTGACATCAATGTTGTCTGGTAACTCATCAATGGTTTCAGACTTTAATTTTATATTGACAGCCTTTTTCAATCGCTCCTCATTTGGTTTTCTAGGAGAATAACTCTCATAGATTGGAGGCTGACACTTGTTATACTTGACACTTTGTTTCTTACCAGTATCCTCTTCCGTCTTTTTATCTTGAAAAGCTTCAAGACCTGCAACAGTAGGATAAACTCTGTCAATCAAATAATCACAAGCTGTATTACTCATTAGCAATCGTTTGATTCTCTCATTTTCAATCTTTTCGAGTTCCAAATCCTTCTTCAGCTTTGCACAGTCTTCAATATACTCATTGATGACTTTCTGCTTAGTCATTAACGTTGAACTCATCATCGTTTGAGCAGCTCCCATTTCCAAGTTTGTCTTGTTCAAACTATCAACTGATCTGTTTAGCACATCATACGATTCTTTTACATATTTCACATCAAACAACAATTTTTCTTTCAACTCTTTAAGTTCACGAATCTTCTTGTCTTTCTCTTCACAATGTTTGCAAGATTCCAAACATTTCAGACAAGGTTTTGTTACCTCAACAATCTTTTCAACTTCGACAATCTTTTCAATTTCAACTATTTTTTCAACTTCGATGATTTTTTCAACTTCGACGAGTTTTTCAACTATTTTATCAATTACCTTTTCATTCATTGGTTCTTCATCAAATTCTACTTTTACCTCACACTCTTCATCTTCAACCTTTTCTGTCGAATTTTCTTCAACTTTTGGTTTTTCAGCTTCCATTTTTGCCTTTTCATCAGCTATTTTTCTTGCTTCCAATTCTGTCTATAGTCGAGCAGCTCTTTTCTCTTTCAACATCTCGATCTTATCTGCAAAAAAAAAATTAAAACTGTAAGAATCCAATTGTCGTTTAGCTTTATTAATATATTCTTCTTCGTCATCGGTGTCTGCATCACTTCCTAATTCCGTAAAAATCGGTATTCTTCTTGGATGATTCTTAGCCTTGATTGATTTTCTTGCAGAAGTTGAATCTTCAAGAAACTGAGCAATAAATGCTGAATCAGCCGGAACATATTTGTCCCAGCTAAAACCCTCTGCCACTTTTTCATCATCTTGATTTACAAGATAAGCTTTCTTCTTTCCATCTTCAATGGCACGGGATGATGACGGTTGTTGAGTAATTTGATGAAAAAAATGATTTTTGATAATAATCATTCTTTCCAAATGGATCTTGTCTTTTGGTTGCTTCTTTATTTTTACATTCTCATTTAAAATGTCCCTTTTCTCTGCAACGAAAGCAAGTAACCTTTGATTTGTCAAACCCTAACGGAGATGCAGCAATATCACGAAAATCATCTCTTCCGGTGATTTGTTGAAATTTTTCTGCTCTTCTTACAGCACTGGCTAAACACCACTTGATGTCATCAACTCGAGTTCTACAGCATCAATCTGGTCATAATCCTCTTTGGTGAGCATTGGATTCCCAATTTTTTCAGCAACTAAACTTTCATACGATTCTAACATAGTAACTAGTGATGCCATGTGTTGCTTTGCTACTTCTGGAGAGAGATTTTGACCATTTTGAATATTCAATGTAACATTGCATTGCAGATTTGTTGAACTCTGTCTTTGAGAACTTGGTGTCGTGAAATTCGGATCAAAACTTGAATACGATGACGAATATCCACCACTCTGAGTTGTAGTGCTAATATTTGTTCCAGAAGAACCATCAGCACTGAAAGCAGTCTTAATCTTCGGACTCGGAGTAGTCTCAAATTTGCTTCCTCTGTAATATAAACTAACATCTTGTTGAGCATTTGGATTATTCATGATTGCAGTTTTCTGAACATCCAATTCATGTTCTTCAATCTTCTGAATGAACTTAGCCAAATTCATACTTTCAGATTTTCTCATATGTTTTAACAACAAATATGTTCCCCATTTATGCTGTGGTAGCGCATCAGCTAGCTTATCAACCCATTCATCATCTTCTTTCTTAATTTCCAACCTTCTCATTTCCTGGACAAGATGACAATATCTATCGATAGTCGTTTTTGTTGATTCACCCTCAAACGCTACAAACATATCAAATGATTTCTTTAATAATGCACGTTTATTTTTTTTATCATGTCAGCACTTCCCTTAAACTTCTGAATCAACGCTAACCAAATTGATCTAGCAGTTTCCTCATGTTGAAGCAAAACAAAAATATCTTCTTTTACTGCTTGTTGAAGAATGCTAATCATCATTTTTTCACTAGTGTATTTTAACTTCTCTTGCGCTGAATATTCACTTAAAGCTTTTTCATTTCCACGGTCATCTGTCGGTTTAACGTAATCTACATCTAATGAGCACCATGCATCAAACTTATAGGCTTGCACCCAGTTTTCAAACCTATTCTGCTATCCTTTAAAATCCTCAATGTACATAAGCTTTGGTGGCTTTTGAAAAGTTCCCGTTTCATTTTCGATTTCAATAGTTTCGGCAGCTGTGACTGGAGCAATTGGAGTAGTAGAACGCATTGTAAAACTCTTCTTCCATGTTTCGGTAACCTGTTTCACAAATTCACAAAATTCAAGCAAAATGTAAGTTCACACGAAATGAGATCTCAAACGAAATGGACCACTTTGATGCGAAATGGCTTCTTCAAACGGAATGACACTTTCAAGCGAACTGGATCTTTCATGCGAAATGGCACTCACTTACGAAATGACAACTTCAAACAGAATGACAACTTCAAACGAAATGAAGATCAATTCCAAGAGGAATGGACAATGTTCAAGCGAAATGGGTCTTTTCGTGCGAAATGGAACACTAACGGACCATTTCGTGCGAAATGAAGATTCTTTTATGCGAAATGGACCTGTTTGGTGCGAAAAGGACTATCTCAAGCGAAATGGAAATCCATTTCGTGCGAAATCATGCTGATGTCATCCAATCGGCTGGTTTTTTGTCAAATTTATCAGTTTTTAGTTGAATTTTAAGTCCAATTCTTTCAAGGATTCGTTAAAACAGTGTTTCGCTTATAATGTGAGAAAATCAATCCATTTTAACCGTGAAATCTTGTTTAATTTTGAAAAGAAGGTGTAGAAGACAGAAATTTTGATGAAATCAAGCTGAATTCGGTAAGAACTCTTCCTCCTGAGCTCTGATACCACTTGAAGGATTGTTTGCATGACCAAAATGAGTCGTTCAGAAGAGTTCTAATCAATACGAGAGGCAGAAACAAACGTATTGACTTTGAAACAGCTTGATTTACACTCTAATTGTCTTTTTGATTGATATAACAACGTTTTACAGCGAGTAGACACTTCAGCAGCACTTCGGCTCTGGAATCGAAAAGTTACAAATGAATGGACAAGCTAGGTATTTCTAGACGAGGCATTTCGTACGAAATGACCAAGGTTTATTTCGTGCAAAATAGACACAGTCCATTTCGTGTGAAATGGCTCTTGTCATTTCGTGCGGAATGGCCTTTCCTACACGTTTCTCGTTTTTCGTGCCCTGATTAATCTAATCTATTACAAGACTCGATACAAGACGAAGTCGACATACATATGCACCAACATCAGAAGCCTGAACGTTTAGGTTAAAATGAAATTCTCCTGTGTCCCTATTTCTCTTCCTGGGCCTTTCCCCAGAAACTGGGCTCGGGTTCCCATTAGGGAGGGGTTTAGAGATTCTAGGCCTAATTCTCACGAGATGCCTCTTGGGCCTAACATTGTCAACTGAATTAAAAAAGAAAGTGCCTTTGAACGAGTTGGCCTATTCATTATCCATCTGGGGCCTACCCTTATTCATAAGTGGAGCATGTGTCACTTGGGGAACTGAATCATCATTTGGATCACAAGAATTGTCCCTTTTGCCCTTATCAATGTTCCCGCCTTCATTTGCAATACTATCCACGTTCCCTGTGTAGCCGCCAACATTAACTTCTTTGGCCCGTTCACCTTCATTCGTAAACTGCTCCTTTTCTGGTGGATCCATCTCACCATCTTCCAACGTGTTACCATGAGACTGTTGGTTCCCCATAGCCTGTTCGGCTACCACCGGAAAACCTCCGACAACGAAGGCTGATGCTCCTCAGATCGACCGTCAGCTTTCAGACTGACCACCCCAATGCATTTCGGAACCCAAACATCATTGACCTCCACAATCCATACCTGAAAACTTCTGTTTTTCCATTTGAAAGACACTGGATCGTTAATTACTTTACTGTCACCGACCAAAATCCCCACACAAAAAAGTAGGTAAGTCTCCATCGTCAATAGACAATTGTGCAGGTCAGACGAGAACTCAGAATTCTTTCGCAATACTGTTGAAAACCGAGTTATCCACAAGATGAAGGGGAACCCCGAACAAGTTCAACCACGCCACCCTTTCGAACGGCAAAGTTTGACCTTCCCACATATCCAACACCGAGAACCAATTTTTCCAAGCATCTTGCTTCAAGAGGAACCTCGTCGCTTCCTCATGATCCCTGAATTTCAGCAAAATCGTTATACCCCCCCCCCCACGTAGTGTATTTCCACCCCGACATGACCCTTCTCCCACAAGAATATGTCCATCTTGGTTAGAATATTGAGATCTACCGTTTTCCCGACCAGGGCTCGGCCATGAAGGTAGTGAAAAGCTTTGACATCCTCTGAAACTTCAATGGATTTACCCGAATTAACCTCGTGCCGAGACTGCATTATACCATTCCCTTGTCCATTACCTCTGAATAAATCCTCAAATGAACACCCACCTTTTTTTCTAAGTTTGTTAAGGTCAGGAAAATAATTCTAAGACTGGTATACCTTCCCATTATGCTCATAATCTACCTTCATCTTAGTCTGGTCATCAACCTCCAGAATACCAGCATTTTCTGCTGCAAATTTGGCTATGTTGACTTTGAGAATGTATCTCCCCATCTTAATACCATTCAACCTATGTTCCAGGTCTTTCGCATCCTTCACATTCTTAAAGGTTACGAAGCCAAACCTGTTCCCATCTCTGTCGTTTTTCCTAGTGATGTACGTCCCCACAATCTCTCCATATAATACCCAAGAAACTCTGCCACCTCCCACGGGGTGCAACCAAAGGGGAGATTAGTAACGTACGTAGTACTTGGTAAGTTCCTGTCTGTCTTCTTTTCCTTGTTCCTCCCTTTACGGTTCCGGCGTCCGGAACGTCCTCCATTTATCTTCCTCTATATCTCTCCCCGCCATGCAACCAGATCGAAAGTTAACCGTACCCCAAGGGGCGAATGGAATTGAGCAAAACCCAGTCAGGGAGAAGAGTTTAATCCAGGTTGCAACCAGTATGCGGACCGATAGAACTCCGCACTCTAATCAGATGTGTGTCATCATCGTCGAGCACTCTTTGAGTTGAATGTTAAAAATTCAAATCACCATTTTTCCGATGACCAAGCTTGCAGGAAAACTAGGTGGAAAAGTACAAATCATCCTGGAAGATTATTGGTTGAGCATCACGTTGTGGTGTGCAGAAACTATACTATTTGTCCCTCTGTCGTTTGCTGTTGTTCATCCCGTTGTCAGACACTGTCACCTTGATCCTCCTTAAATGACAGTGTTACCTTAAGTGATAGTTGCTTTTCATTATCATTATTCTCAAACGATGGTCTATTGTTTGTGTCCAAACGACAGACAACACAACTATAATATTATTTCAAACGACAGTTTTAGTAAAATCCAAAATGACAGTGTGGTAGAATATTATTAAACAACTGTACCCTTTATAGTTGAAACGAGAGGCCATTTTGAAATTCCAAATGATAGTGTAATAAGACTTTCATTCCAAACTATCGTTTGATCCAAAAGTATCCAAAAGTCAAGCCCAATTTAAAACGAGTTGAACCTACAAAAGAACATATGATATTCAAGAGCCAAAACATGACTAAGAGATCAAGAAATAAACAGTTGATGAAGCATTCTCCTCCCAATGATAGTGAATATTGAACACCTAGATCAAAGCATTTGTTGAAGACTAGCAAACCACTGTTTGAAGCCTTGGAACCCTTGTTCATGAATGTCACAACCCATCCGACGACGGAATCATTGGGGCGCGACACTAGGCGAACCAGATTGCTCAAGAGAATCCATAACAACTATTTAATGACAATATTTAAAAGGTTCATTATGTCATACTAATAAACAAATATTTTCACAACAGTCATAACGAAGTTCACATCTCTCAAACAAAAACAAGTCCGACAATCTAGATTTTTATTTGGTGAGTTTCTAGACTTCCTATCCATTTGCAGCACATAATCCATCAACCTGTCACATACGTTAAAATAAAGTCAATACATTAACGTAAAGGTGAGTACACAAGTTTAGCATAACTACAGTATAAAAAGCGTTTATGTATAACCAGCATGTAACACGTAACGGGTGAATCAAGTAAGCTACCAACAATGATATAACCTAACCACATGACTGCGAGTAGAGTATGCGCGACACATGTTCATCAAAGCGAACACGTGAAGTAAAGTATGTGATCCTTAGCAACCCCTTAACAATCAAGTGCTGAGTCCAAACTATAGTACTATCGTTGCTAAAGGCGGTCGGGCAAGTAATCACTATGTAAGCATAGCAACACGCATTCAACTAATCACGTATAGCATGCGGGAGTGGTTAGCGTTTACAAAATGTTAAGCGTTGTGTGTTGTGTTTTTTATTGAGAACGTATGTAACACCAAAAAGTGCGTTAAGCGAAAAAGGGTTCGAGTATACTTACAGTGCGTGTCTAACAAATAAACACGGTTTGAGAATGGATTGAAGGGAGTGCCGGATCAGCCTGCGTACGGGGACATAATGCGTAAGTCTTCCAAAGTGCTGAAACGGTCGAAATCGAAGTGTCGGTGGGAAACAGAAGCTTCGTACGAAGCTGTGCCTTCGTAAGAAGGCGTGCCTTCGTACGAAGGTGGGTCTTCGCACACGTGATGCTTCCGTTGTCCAAAATCGAGTGTGCTTCGCGTCTGTCTTCGGAAAATCGAGTTTTCATCCCTCCAACCTTAAGCTACTGATTAAACTTAGAGTCGGATTGGTCTTCGTCTGAGTCACGGATGAGAATCAGGCTGTGATGTGTGAAGTCAGGGTCTTCATACGAAGGCAGTGCCTTCATATGAAGCTGGGCTTCGCACAGAATAGTCTAGTTCACAAACGTGGTCGTTTTTGGTGTTTGGAGAAGTGTTTTCGCCTGAATCGGATGTAATCTCGAGTCCTATTTAAGCCAGTTTCGACACCACTTCGTTCCACTATTCAGTGAACGAAATATGTGTTGGTTTTGGTCCGTTTTGGGTGAAAATCGAGTTTAAAAGGGTTTTCAAAGGGTTTCTACTTAGAGCTAACACTTGGTGAGTGTGAAATCTGTAGATTTCTAACTTGGGAAGCCGTAGCTAGGCCCAATACACTCGGTTAAGTGTAGATCCGTTGTAAAATAAGAAGATTTGTCGAAAAAGATGAAGGTTTTCATGAAAATAGAGAAGTTTAGAGGAAAAAGATGAAGTTTAAGTGAAAAAGATGAAGTTTAGTTGAAAAACAAAAGAGTTTGGATGAAATCGAAGTGAATCTTGTGGAAAATCGTAGTGGAAAACGTTGTATAATCATATAAAACTGGTAAATCTTACTTGAAAACGGTCGGACAGTAATTCGACAGCGTTTCGGAACAAATGGCAGCAAGTTAGAATGAATGAGAAGTGAGGGAGTATTTATAGAGGATGTGGGTTCGCACCGGGACCGTCGTTCGAACTGGCTGCCTTCGTAGGAGGCTGGCTGGCTTCGTTCGAGGTGTTGTTTTATGCAATCCGTTCCTCGTTTCGCATGTAGGATGCTCATTTAATGCGTTTTGTTGCGTTAGTTATTGTACGTACTTAAAGTATTTTTGCGTGGTGATGAGTATTGCGTTGTGTTGTGTTGGGTTTTGGTGAGATAAATCGAGTGTTGCGAGTAGCGTTTGAGCGTTTTGAGCGATGTAATCAACACATATAAAGACACACAAATATAGCACATAAGGACACACATCATAACATTACTACTATTAACAACGTTTGCGATTTAGCGATTTAGCGCGATAAGCGAGTGTGAAGGCGAGAGTGGTTATCAAACAAACAAACACACTCGGCAAGTAAAGTAGCATAATTCTCTGTAATTCATGTCGCGTTAGCGTTGATCGTTGGCGAATATAAAGCGGTTAAACGAGCAGTGGTGCTGTGTGATGAAAATGTATTTAGTATAACATAACCCTTTGTTTATATCGAATCTCGGAGTACACAACGGTTACAATTCGAAGTACGTAGTAAACGGATAACAATCCGAAAAGTCTGGTTGTTACAATGAAAGAAGCAAGGTTTGTTCAAGTCCAAAAGTGTGTTGAAGCAAAGGTCTTGTCATGAAGACCAAAAATCTGTCTGGTTAAACAGATGTTTGGAACAAAGCAACAGAGGATAGAAAAACATATGTTTCTTAATGTAATAGTATTAGCTTATTTAACATTGTTTAACATAGTTAGATCAGATGTTTGATTCCCACGGATGTTTACAACATCTACGGAATCTTTTCTGTTAGGATTGTTAGATGTCACTATCAGGGTAATGTCAACCAAATTATAAACAGACCTTTTGTACGTAGTATAAATAGATCTCACCTACTAGAGATTTATTTATCAATTCACACACATTCTCTTTTGTACGAATAGATTTGTGAGTGATCAGGCTGAGGGGAAGATTGTAGAATAATTTAACTGTAATTTGTAATCATTTGTTCAATAGAAAAAAAACAATTATTATTTAGTAATGAACCGACCATTTAACATTTATTATTTTTTATGGTTTTTTTTTTCGTTTTTGGAATACACAGTTATAACCATCATGAGCCTTCTTTATAGTTTTCAATTTTTAATACAAACAAATGATTTTAAAAAGAAAATAATAAAAAGGTTGGTTCCAACTGCCGAAATGAACCCCCCCCTCCCCCCCCCCCCCAACCCCAAACCAACCAACGTGACAAGTTTTTTGTGTTGTTTGTAGCAAGTGATTCAGCCTAGAATTTCTGTCAAAACCGGCTCTTGAACACCACTGGTTGCTAAAATATGGAAAAAGTGGAAATTTTTTTTATCTATATCTTGTAGTTCTTGTATGTATGATAATGAATCGATGTATGCTGTGTTACAGGTTGTACCTCCTGATCAAGCAAGAAAAAATTATCAAGCACTGAAAGCAAAAGGATTGTCAGTTGCTTTAGTGGAGTATGAAGGGGAGCAACATGGTTTTCGTAAGGTTAGAAATATATAAATGTCTTTGTTTTATATTTTTATTTAATTTTCTTGTAAAAGTAAGTTGGTTACTGTAATATGTGTGCAGGTCGAAACATTATATTTACACTTGAACAACAAATGGTGTTTTTCACATGTTTAGTGGGACACTTTAAGGTTGCAAACGAAATCGTTCCCATCAAGATTGATAATTTCGACTATGAAGTATGTATTTCTATATCTTTTCGCACTTCACTAGCTTAGATGGGACATTTTTGGCCTATTTTCCTAAATTTGTTCATGTTATGTTTTTTTATCGGGTCAAACAAGCAAAGTCAAACTGGTTAAATATCACTCAAAACTCTTGGCTAAATAAAAAGGTTATTATATGTTTGCTAAAAATGTAGGATGAGCGTATTGACATTCTAAGCTCTGATCATTCACCATGACCAAGAGCTCAAACTATATTCGCTGAAGGTGATTTTTTGAGGGCATGGGGTGGTATATCTTCATTTCAGGTTCGTTATTTTTTTAAAGAAATTTGGCATTGAGTTTTAGTTGTATTTGTAAGGGATAATAAACAAAATTTATGTTGGTTTTCAGTTTGTTCTTACTGTGACATGCTCATATGGGCATAAATATAATGCAACTCTAGAGAAATTAGTTTCATGGTGGAGTGAGAAGCCTGCTAAACTTGCTAGCCATTAGCCAAGATCTTAAGGTAAATGTTAATGGGAGTATAAGTAGTTCTCTCCTCTCTGGCTTAAAGAATCCTGAATGAGTATGATTAAATATTTGTAGGGAGCTATTGAAATGGGAAAGCATGCATATATTGCTCTGTTTGAGAACCAGAAAAGGAGCTTGATATTGACGAAAACCATACCGGACACCTTAAGCATCCGTCATATTGTTTGGTTGTTGACTTTCTTCGGTACACTTTTGACTTACAAGATCAATACCATTGTTAACCAGTATTATTCTAAATTCTTAACCTTTAGACAAAAAACTCTTAATTATGTTTCGAGTTTATACAAACTAGCAGTGAAAGATAAAATTTTATGGTTTAAAACCTGTATTCTTGAAGTAACAGGTTGTATAAAAACTAAGGGTGTCCGGGGCACTTAGCGGGGAGGCGTGCGGTGAGTGAAGTCCCCGAGCGGGAACACCGCCGCCATCAAATCGGGGAGTGTAAGCGGGGTGGGGGAGCGGTGTGTGTTCACCGCACAAGAATTGATGTTTTAAACGTTGGGCAACGGTCGGATTTAATAAAAAAAAATTCAATTTTAACCAATATAAATAACCAACTTAAATCTAATTTTTACCACACAAATTCTCAATCTTACTCTAAAAATCTTTCAAATACAACACAAAGCCAAACCGAGCAATGGAGAACCAACCCCGCGAAGCCAAGAAAAAGTCCGTCGGCTCTAACACTAAGGGACGCGGCTCGCAACCGTCTCGTGATGGTTCGAGCGGTGCAAGTGCACAACTACAACCACCTTTCGGATATACTTCACAACCCCCGTTTTTTTTCCAACAACCTTCACACCCCTCCTTTTACAACACCCAACCACAACCCCCTTTCGGCTATTTTCAAAATTTGTTATCAATGGATCCTCAATCCCCCGCCTTCGACCCGTATGGTTTTCGTTCCCCACAAGTTCCATCTCCACGAGAAAATGTTGAACGTCCTCTACCTATTAACGAGGAGGACGACGAAGTAGTGCCCGAAACTCAAAATTTAGGCGACTATGAAGATGACACGGCGACGATGAATACAATGTGAATGAAGACGCCGACAACGAAGTAGATGACGCTCGGGGTAAAAAAGGCAAAAATGGAGCGCCAATCTTGGACAAAATACCAAGAAGAGGCGTTGGCGAAGGCGTGGGTACATTGCTCTACCAACAAAAAGAAGGGCAATCAACAAACCCGCGATGGTTTTTGGCGTAAGATTTTAGATCATTATAACGCCACCGTTGGCGGAAGTAACCGGACCGTGCATCAAGTACGGTCTAAATGGAACCCGATGATGACGAAAATAAACTTTTTCAACGGCCTATACCAACAAGCGGTAAAAATTATATTTTTTAATGTTGTATATTTGTTTTTAAATTATATTTTTTAACGTTGTAAAAATTATATTTTTTAACGTTGTATATTTTTTAACACTTGTTATTTTATAATATGTAGGATCGCACAAGAGAAAGCGGGTGTAGCGATCTCAACGTGATGAAAATCGCTTTAAAGGATTTTCAAGATAGATATCCGAGCGGTTTTCAACATGTCGAGGCATGGGAGGTCGTTCGAAAACACGACAAATGGGCCCAAGTCCCATTGTTGGGTGAGGAAGGGGAAGGTTCGGCACAAAAAAGAAAGCCCGTTGACGTGGACCCTTCCATACCCGATATGAACGAAGACCCCTCGCCACAAAGAACACAACGGCGAGACAATCGTCAAGCGACATCGTCCGAGGGCTCGGCCGAGTTGGCGGCACAATTCAAAGAGTACACCGCCATGAAAGAAGCGAAGCACGCGATTGAATTGGACGCGATTGAATTGAGGAAGAAAAGAGAGTCGGAGGCTCGCGATCTCATAACGGAACAACGCGAGACGATGAGAAACTACGCGCACGATCGAGATATGAAAACATTCCTCAAGCCGCACGACGATGCTCCGCCGGAAATGTTGCCGCTCATCCTCGCCCGAAAGCGCGAGATCGCTAACAAGTACGGGTGGCCGTGCAATTTCTAAAATTTTTATGTAGTATTGCGATGTAATTTTTATTTTATTAAATGAAATGTAGTTTTTTATTTTATGAAATTATGTTTTACTTTTTATAAAAATATTTTCTTAATTAAAAAAAATAAAAAAACAAGTCTTCTAAGAGAGGAGTGCCGCCATCAAATTGAGGGTGTGAGGAGAGTTAAGAGGGGAGTTGACATGGCGCGTGCTGATTGGCCGTGTGTAAGAGAGGTCACTCCCCTAAGAGAGGAGTGCCCCTCTCACCCTAACCACATTCTTGATGTTGAGCATACCAGCTTTCATGGGTTCAAAACTAACCCAAATGACTTGCAAAGTCTTCCATGAGACATAGTTATTACATAATGTAGATTGTTCATCATAGCAACTCATATTTCATGAAACCGGTCATGCAACGTGCGCCAAAAAAACTCAAGAACCCGCGGCAAAGCGCATACATTCCCACTAGTTTATTAAGTAAAAGAATACGGTTGAATCAGCACATAATATTGATAATAATAATGGTATTTATTATTTAAACATTGACAACTCCGTCAGAATGTGAACAACAATCAGAGTATATTAACTTTGAACGGCAATTTTAACTTTTCCCCTTAACTTTCTCATCTAAAAATAATCATTACTTATTCCACTGGTGCAATGTGAGGATGGCTGGTCATCTTCCATACATTTCGCTGGTTCACGAGGCATTGCTGTGGCGTGTAGCCTTTACTATTTGTCTCTTCATTTTCCAGTATATATACACATTAGATGGTAGTAGATATTGTTCATAGTTAGGCAACATTCCAAACTAAAGATGGTAGAATTTCAAATTTTGTTATATTTTTGTATGTTGTTTTTAGCATATATGAGAACACATTTTTATGTTGTATAAACTATAAAGCGACTGTTCTATTGTTTGATTTGCAGGGAGGTGCAAGTGATTTTGAAGGATCCATAAAGCATGGACCATGGGGTGGTCCAAAGGGGGAAGAATGGGATTACAGGCTTCAAGGCCTTACTAAAAAAATAAAGATTAGTGTTAGATATGCAGGTTTTGTTGACTCAATTAACTTTCAAACTTACCTCACAACAGGTGAAACTGTATGCTCCTTTTTTGGCGGCAAGGGTGGAAATCGAACCGACACGGTAACTGATCTTTTTAGATTAACGTATGATGTCGCCGTCCACACGCAATAGCGTTTCCATCTTATGAAAGTTGATTTATTAATTTTGCAGATTTGCATCGACTATCCTGATGAATATTTAAAGTCAATTTGTGTGACATCAGGTCAATATGATGGAGCGACTATAGTGATGTCCATATGTTTTGTGACAAACCAGAACCGTTACGGACCGTTTGGTACAAATAGTGGAACTGTTTTTACAAATGATGGCAACGGAGGGATGATTGTGGGATTTCATGGGCGTGCTAAGAAATACCTTGATGCCATTGGAGTTTATGTAATGCCTAAATCACTTGCATTATTTAAAGACAAACTCATGCTTCAGGTTCATTCTCTAGTCTCTAAAATTCACTTTTTGGTCTTTATGTTCTGGTCTTTGGTGTTGAATATTCTATTTGTAACATATATTTGAGTTTTAAATGGTTTTATTTAAACATTCCACTGCAGCCATGTTCTAGTATGTCACAAACTACATTTTCGAGGGACGCAGGCCCATGGGGAGCAGGTGGAGGTAAACCATGGGACGATGGAGTTTTCTCAACTATCAAACAAGTGCGTGTTCATGAAGGAGAGCTTAATGTGATTTATGCTCTTCAGTTTGAATATCTGAAATCGGATGGTAAATCTGTTTTGTCAAAAATCTATGGCGGAACAGATGGAGTTACGAATGTGAAACAGGTATGTGTGTGCATAACGCATCGTTTTTTTTTCATTTCACCTATCTATTGATTCATCTGTAAATTATTAACAAAATCATGACTTTGGTAGGTTAATTTGGATGGTAGGGATGAGTATTTGACCGGCATCTCTGGGTTTTATGGACCCGTTAAAGGGTATGATGGACTCGAAGCCATAGTGTCGATTACATTTCACTCAAACAAGAGGATCCATGGACCTTATGGAGAAGAAAGAGGTGCAGGGAATGTTTTTTTTAGTTCAACACCCTCTCTTGGGAAAGTGGTTGGTTTTCATGGCAGGAGTAATGGTTTTTTAAGTGCAATTGGTGCTCATATGGAGTACTTCTGAAGATGGTGACTTGAAGGTGCCAAAACTCTTTTGCTAAGATGCTTATGGATTGTCTGTTTTCTAGAAGTTGGTGTTTTTTTTTGGATTTATGATGCAAATTTGGTTTTCTAGAACATGTGGATTCCAAAATCCGGATCATCTAAATGTTTGCTATACCTTTTGGACTTTTACTGTTAATTCAGTATTATGAGTTATCTTTGCTTGCTCTGTGATGAAAGATTTTCTGTTTCGAACTATAGGTTATGGTCCTATGGATTTTAATATGGCATTAGCCACTATGTGCGATCAACATAAGACATGACATTAATTAGTAACTGTCTTTACATCAAGCACAATTCACAAAGCTTGCTGTACTTTTTTTTTTTTTGCATAAAAATTGCATTTGATCTTTCATTCGGAAAAATCACTTGTACCCCGCTTTGATTTCTCTGGTTTGTTTGTTATCAACAAGTATATCCCATAACAAGGGTTGAGAACACCTCCCCCCTTTGCACTGGTCAACCCACTAACAAGTTTTTTCACTTATTTGTTTCGGTTTAACCAGTTCCCACTCAAATCTCACTTTTCAGCTGCTTTAACAATACCCAACTGGAGAGTAGGCTGTTTGATCATGAATTATGTGAATCATTTTGATTGACATGTTGGCCTCTCTTCCAAGCCCCTCACTACTACAAAAGAGGCAATTGCTAGGAAATTTTGCTATGGGGAAAAGCCATCGCAAATTTTGCTACGAGTTTACTACAGATTTGTTTAGGATTTGACTGTAGCAAATACCCTATTTATGTAGTAGTGCAGGGCTGGCTACAAGCAAGTGCAGGGTGGGCCTGTGCTCAGGGCCCAAATCAATATAGGACCTGAAAAATTTTAAATTATATATAATAAGGGCCTTTGTATAACAATTTTAAAACCCAATTAATTGAGACATCTGCATGTTAAACAATTGATCCGTTTTGCAACTTATGACGTCTGAAACATTGAGCCAAACGTTTGAGCCATCTTGAGTCGATGGAAGCGGCAGACGCTTCCACTGACTTTGCAGCGCTGTTGAGTCTCTCAACCGCTTCAAACCAAAAAATGGCCACTTGTCTTTTTTTCATTGATTGATTATTGAAGTCTCTCAACATTATGCATGCCTCAACTACTTGATTTTTAGTGAGGCCTCACCTAAATAGGCTTCAATGGCTAAATTGACAAATCATGTTAGTCAATGCTAGAATGGTGATTTCCCCTCTATATTATCATGAAATTTACGTAGTTTAGATATTTCAATTATTTTATTGGGATGATGTGTGTATGTATATCGGTCATTACACGATAAAACCTAAGGCGTAATGGGTTAGGTATGGACAGAGCCGGCCCGGAAGGCATGCGGGGTGGGCGACCGGCGACCGCTCAGGGCCCAACCTCTCCGAGGGCTCGATTTTTTTTAAAAGGTAATATATATTAACTGTGTATATTTTTGTTTAAACTATCATAAGCAAGATGTCTATGGCTTGGTGGTCAGCGATCTTCATTTAAGATTTGTTGAATTTGTTGAATGGTTGTTATCCTTTTGTCCCGAGTTCGATTTCAGTCAGCCTTTTTAGGCATTTTCTTCAATCCATTTTCCCCTAATGATTTTACCTTGTTTCTTTTTATTTCGTTAATGTTTTTTTTGTTTTCTTCCTGTTTTAGCTTGAAGTTTTCTTTTTTAATATAAAACTGAAATCTTTTATTATTTCCTTTTTTTGTTTTTTAAATTAAATATGGGTCTACCTATTTACACAACATGACTATTTGCACACCAAACCCTAACTTTATCTACGCTGCGTATAGACCTATACGCACGTATAGGGTTACCTCTATACGCAACGTATATAAACCATGGATTTCAGAGCCTTATCAGCAATCATTGCACAGAAAACAAGGGTTATATACGCTGCGTATAGGTCTATACGCAGCGTATATAAACCATCAGATTTTTTTGGGTCATTTTGGTAGGTTTGAGGGATCAATTTTTCACAACGTTTATATACGCTGCGTATATACCTATACGCAGTGTATATAAAGGGTCAAAAAGACAATGTTACCCCTGTTTTTGGCTGCGCATAGCCCCCAATGCAGGGGTAAAATGATCTTTTTATACTATATAGTATATACGCTGCGTGTAGACCTATACGCAGCGTATATAAAGGTTTTTTAGAAACATTTATACATTAATGGTTTTAGTAAATTTTATAAAAAAAAAAGTTTTCTATTTTAAATAAATAAAAAAATTAAGTATTTCTTACAAGACCTAACGGGAACCTATACGAGACTTATACTATACACTATACGATACGATACGATACTATAGGATACCATACAACACCCGTATAAGCCTATAGTTGTAGGATAGGTCCCTTATAGGCGTATATGTGTGGTTTAGGTCCTGTATAGGCTTATATGTGTCGTTGAGGTCCCGTATAGGCCTATAGGTATGATTTAGATCCCGTATAGGCCTATTGGTGTGGTTTAAGTCCCGTATAAGCCTATAGGCATATACAAGACCTATAGGAAACCTATACGATACTTATGGTCTAAAGGAACACTATCTCCCATATGGTCTAAAGAGTCTACTGTCTCTCACCTAACCCTTTTAAAGTATGGGTGAGGATTCCGGTGATCAATGTTGATCTGATGAGTAGGTAAAGTCCGTATAGGCCTATAGGCATATACAAGACCTATAGGGAACCTATACGAGACTTATACTGTACACTATACGATACGATACGATACGATACAATACGATACGTGTAACACCCCAAAAGCGAATTATTAAATTTGCTAGTTTGTTATCATGTTTAACAAAATGAGATATAATAACTAGGTTAGTAAACTTAGTTGAAGGTCTAGTAAATTAGGTAAAGTAATGAAATTCAAGCCAATTATAATAGTGTCAGGAACTTAAGGGGCTAATGTTGTCAAAGTGGGGAACTTGAAACTAATTAAAAGAATAAAATAAAAAATTAAAACACACACCTTGTGTGTTTTGGGTCTGGTGATCGAACATAAGGCAAGGGTGAAGGGGTGCAAACCCTAATTCAAGAAAAACCTTCAAATTGAAAGGGGAAACTGGCTCTAATCGGATGCATGAACTTAGATTCTTGATTATCTAGACTTTCTACACATGAGGTAAGTTGTAGAAGTTAATTTTATGATTCGGTATGAAGTGGGACTATGATCAAACTATGAAATTGTAGGAAATTGTGCATGTAGAGGTGTTAGAATCACCATTTAGATTATGTGTTATGAATGAATTTAAGTAATTTGATGATTTAAGGTGAAACCCACAATTGTGAGTGAAGGTGGGGACATGGGTGTTCTACCCATGTCCAATCCTTGTTTGATGTACTTGTTCCTAGCTTGAAATAGGTTGTGTGATGATAGTCTAGGGTTAATTGTATGAAGGGAATGTGATTTTGAGCACTCTCTTGGTGATTGGAATTTGGAAGGAGATGATTATGCCTAACACTCGTTGTAAATTATGCAAAGTAGGTTGAATGCACACCAAGTGTTTGATAAAATGCCTCAATGACAAACCATGTAGTTTTGAATGGATTGAGAAGTGTGGTGATGCATAAGGACAATATAATATTGATGAATTGTGAAACATGGTATGAAATATGAATGATGCGTGAATGTAAGTGTTATGTAAATAAATGGCATAATCTAAAACGAGAATGGATTACATGTAGGATTGAAGTTAAAAGGTAAGAATTCGTATGTAAGAACTTATGCGTTATGAACTAGCTAATTTATATGTCATGTACGGTAGTAATGAAATATGATGATACCTATCCTATATATGCGCTAATAAACTAACGAAAGTCAAACATTTCATGATTTGAAAGCCGAATGAATGAATGAATATATGTAAGCTAACTGTGTTGTCAATGTGACGGCATGTACGGATAGGAGTCTTGTCGACATGGACACAAGCATGAAGCACCACAGGTCGAAGGTAAACACGAAAGCTATGCGTGAACTTGGATGCACGAGGTAAGTAAACTCCCGGACTCTCTCTTTAGTTTTAAAAGAGATTAAGTGCATGATAATTGTTAGAAGTTATGTTATAATGAGTTATTAATGACGATATCAAGTAGGTAGTATTAAGTAAGTGATTTCCGAATCACTTCTTAGTTTATTTAGGCAAGGTTATGTGCGAGTTGCTTAAGAATGATATTTGAAGTCTAACAAGGTTTGATTATGTAGAAGTGAAAGTTTTCGCTAGGTAGACCTAACGGGTCAAAATGAGGATTAATTTCATTAAGGAATGACGACGGTATTATAACCGGGTAATGGGTAGAATTCCTTTTTGGTGCGCTAACCGAGAGGCGGGGACGCGGGTTAATGGGCAAAAGACTTGAGTAGAGTTATGACCATTGGGAATAATTTCGTGTAAGGAAATTGTGCTAATAAAGTTTAATTATGTAAAATTGTTTGAGATGAATAAGTTTAACACATACCGGGAATCGGGTTCATAAACCCCATGTACGGAACTTCGGATAATGTAAAAGTATTATAGTTATAATGTTCGTGTAAGTATTGGATTAAACGAATGAGTTGTTACATGAAAACATGAACGGGTCGAAAAACCCGTGATTGAATATTTAGCCGTAAACTCATAAGTTAAGAATTTTCTTAATTCGATTGTTGGATTTTAAGTTCACATGATAGAATATCGAATTACGGTCATGTGGGAAGAAACGAGAGGTTAAACGGGTAAACGGTTAAAAAGTTATGCAAGTTTTAGCATTAACGGACGTCGAAACGGATCTGCAGAAAAACAACATTTAGAGGGGCCGTCGCCAACGCCCTGATGGGCCATCGCCGATGCCCTCTCTGGCCTTCATTTTTGCTGACGCCTTATTCTACTGCTTACGGCTTGTTTTCCGACACAAAGAATTAAGAGGCGTCGCCGACGCCTCATAAGGCCGTCGCCGACGCCCTCCCTATGTTTAAATTGCTAAAATTTGTTATTTAAGTTGTTTTGTGTACCGTAAGCTTCGGTATGTTAACCGTGATTTACGACGGGCCTCCCGAACATGATTTTGAATGTTTCCTTGATGTTTTTGAGTTATAAATCCAAGTCTAAGTACCTTTTTATTTAATGTACGAGTGTGATAAGTAAATGCGAATAAGTTTATCAAGAATTTGATGTAAGTAAATATGTGAAGACATGATTATGGAAGCATGTAGGTAAGTATGTAGGTAAGTAGATGTGTAGGTATGTAAGTAAGTATGTATGTATGTAAGTAAGTATGTATGCATGTAAGTAGGTATGTATGTATGCAGGTATATGTGTATGTATGTAGGTAGGTATGTACGTATGATTAGACGTATGAATTATGCGTATGCACGAAGTAGGATTTATCGTATATGATGGAATGGGGCAAGTATGCATGTATACTTGGCTTAAATACGTTTGAGTATGGACCTCACTAATGATGTGCTTGCGATTGGAATGTAATGCAGGAATGAGAACGTCGGATTCTTGTGGGATTGAAGCCGAACTCGGAACATGAGATTCCGAAAGGATAGTCGAATGAATCAAAGTTTACATTGTCGAATGTTATACGATTTTTATTTTATTATATGAGAATAGTGTTGTATGATGATGTTAATGACTAATGGTAAAGTTGTATGTGATGTCCGCAGGTATTGCACGGATCTCTACCACTACTATCGAAGATAAGCATGCGTTGATCGAGCCGCAATCAAGGATTGTACGGGAAGAACGGCCACATAGTTTGAATTATGTATTGTCTTGGAGCGTCAATTTAATGTGGTTATTGTAAATATTTTTTTTGTAAATGTTTATCATTTGTATTTGAGCCTTTAAGTAAGTAATGTGTCTAAATAAGAAAGAAATTTTTGGACTCATATTTTCCGCTGTGTCATATTTAAGTTCTTACAAGTTGGTCTTACAGGGAATCGTTCATTATACGAACGGGTCATGCCCGAATTTTGTACATAATAATATTTTTTCGGAATAAGAAATTTGGGCGTTACAAGTTGGTATCAGAGCCCTGGTTTGAGGGAAATCAAGTAGAAGGAGGTAAATACTTGAACTCAAACCTGTGTGCTCTTGTGACAAGGAACCCATAAAATCCAAGACTCGATCAAGGCCTAAAGTCAAAAGCGAATGTAAGTATGTATTAAATTATGTATTTGAAGGAAACTAATAGTATGTTATGTGAAGGGTAAGCGCAATTGCTTGGAAGGGATGATCTGTGAATGTGGTCTAGGACCGGCACCAAGGCATGTAATAAGACATATTGACCCAGGTACGTAAATTTAATGTGTGGGCGTATGAAGTGGTATAATTAAGCGAGTGAAAGAAAATTTGAATGAAATATAATAGTGATATGGCAATGAAGTTTTGAAAATGATACACGTGCCGAAACTTAATTCTTCGGACATAAGGTGGCGATTACACGAAGACACGAAACTAGTATGTGGAATTGTGTACCTGGCCAGTACACAAGAAACATATGATGTTCGTGAGACCGTGATAATTGTTACAGGTATATCCGTTAGAATTAGGTAGTAGGTGGACGTGAGGGTAAATAGAAACGTAAGACTTTCAGGAATGAAAGTATGAATGGTATGTTAGAATCCGCGAGACGGATTCGAAACATAGAAGTAATGGAATGTATAAATGATATGTTTGAACCCCCAAGACGGATTCAAACATAGAAGTAATGGAAGGTATGAATGATATGTTTGAACCCGCGAGACGGATTCAAACATAGAAGTAATGGAATGTATAAATGATATGTTTGAACCCGCAAGACGAATTCAAACATAGAAGTAATGGAAGGTATGAATGATATGTTTGAACCCGCGAGACGGATTCAAACATAGAAGTAATGGAATGTATGAATGATATGTTTGAACCCGCAAGGCAGTTTCAAACATAGAAGTAACGGAATGTATGAATGATATGTTGAAATCCGCGAGACGGATTCAAAACATAAAAGAGTTGAAAGGTATGAGTGATATGTATGAATCTGCGAGACGGATTTAAGAACGAAAGAATGACCATAAATGGCACGCGAACCCAAATTTGAGTTAAGCTACATGTTAGATGTGTTGATAAATGACTCTTGGGAGTCGGAATGGATAACGGGCTACGACCCGAACAATAACTTAAGTATGGACGGGAAAGGGAAAGTTTTTGCAAAAAGGTTAACGAAATAATAATCAGAATGAAAGAATTGTGAGTATTTAAAACACCGAATAAAATAAATTTGGAAAGAAAGTAATAATGACAAGTACCGATGGAAAATGCTAACTTTGATGCTAGGCTTGTTGGCCATGTTCATCTGAACAAGATATTGATGGAAGGATGCTCATGAGCGGGAACCCACATCATGAAAGGAAGGAATCGAATCGGCTTTGACAAGGATTCATTCAGAAGCGGGCAGATCTGGTTTGCAGATCGTTAGACTACGCAATGAAATCGAGGTTAGTAAAATGATTAACCCGCGTTGGAGAGGTATGGTACGGTATGGAATGTTGGGATATTGTTTATGGTGATCAAAATGAAATATCATAGATGATGTAACATGATATATGAATAGAATAAAATGAATTGAAATATTTCGAGTAAGTAGAAACATGGGCGTATTATGATTAATTAGAAGGATAGAAACAAGTCGTAAACATAGGTCGTGCAGCCAATAGAATGATGAACGAACCGTTAGTAATGAAATGTGCTAGGAACTAGCACTATAAAGTATAATGACACTAATAAGGGCTCTGGATAAATTCTGACCTATTATATGTTTGTGAAAGTAAACTACTTAATTCAAGAAGGTAGGAACAATGTGTACAATTATGTTTGTTTATGAACCAAATCTTTAGCCAAGATTCCTAATGTAATCAGTATGTATTAAGCACTTTGATTAAGTATAATGAAAGGGTAAGAGTAGGAATGAGAAAGGTTTCGGGGACGAAACCTCCTTTAAGGAGGGTAGACTTGTAACACCCCAAAGACGAATTATTAAATTTGCTAGTTTGTTATCATGTTTAACAAAATGAGATATAATAACTAGGTTAGTAAACTTAGTTGAAGGTCTAGCAAATTAGGTAAAGTAATGAAATTAAAGCCAATTATAATAGTGTCAGGAACTTAAGGGGCTAATGTTGTCAAAGTGGGGAACTTGAAACTAATTAAAAGAATAAAATTAAAAATTAAAACACACACCTTGTGTTTTTGGGTCTGGCGATCGAACAGAAGGCAAGGGTGAAGGGGTGCAAACCCTAATTCAAGAAAAACCTTCAAATTGAAAGGGGAAACTGGCTCTAATCGGATTCATGAACTTAGATTCATGATTATCTAGACTTTCTACACATGAGGTAAGTTGTAGAAGTTAATTTTATGATTCGGTATGAAGTGGGACTATGATCAAACTACGAAATTGTAGGAAATTGTGCATGTAGAGGTGTTAGAATCACCATTTAGATTATGTGTTATGAATAAATTTAAGTAATTTGATGATTTAAGGTGAAACCCACAATTGTGAGTGAAGGTGGCGACATGGGTGTTCTACTCATGTCCAATCCTTGTTTGATGTACTTGTTCCTAGCAAGAAATAGGTTGTGTGATGATAGTCTAGGGTTAATTGTATGAAGGGAATGTGATTTTGAGCACTCTCTTGGTGATTGGAATTTGAAAGGAGATGATTATACCTAACACTAGTTGTAAATTATGCAAAGTAGGTTGAATGCACATGTCACACCCCAACCGATGCCAGAAACATCAGAGTGAGAGGAAAACTAGATTGCAAGAGACTTTATAACGCTATTTGTGTCATGTATTTAATATTTACTTTTTACATTGCTTGAACTAGAATATAACAAGTTTTAATAACGACAAGCATAAGAGATCTAAAATTTCATTCCATTAATAACGGTTTAATACAAGGTTTGGAAACAAAATACAACATGCTTGAAAATAAAATACGATACGATACAACAAGTATTAAAGTTTAAATGCATTTCTAGGAAATCCTACTAGATTCCTTGCATCATCAGAATCCTGCAACATGTATTAAAAGAATAGATCAATACAAAAAGTACTGGCAAGCATACAAGTTTGAATATAAATACAAGTATAAATGTTTATCTCCATCCAACGTGGCAATTTACATTCAAGTTGAACCTTGCATACATGAACAACCTAAGCGTAACAAACATCATGGATAAACAAGTCGAGATTAACATGCATAAACATCCTAAGCATAACAAATAGCATGGATAAACAAGTTGAGACTAACATGCATAAACAACCTAAGCATAACAAATAACGTGTTCGATGGATTGAGTGGTCGAGATTGTATAAAGTGGATTTTGTTAGTTGATACATGTTGCACCCAAAAATGCTTTAAAGCGTATAAAAAGGGTCAAGTATGCTCACATTGGTTGCGTTTGAGGATTCCTCGTAATAAGCACATGAATGAGAATGGAAAGCTTCAACGAATGAAATTAGCCTTAGTTATGAAAGCGAAATCGTCAATAACCCATCCGAGTGGAACGAGTGTGGCAAATCCTTCAATTATGTCCGCAATATCCAATTCTAGTGAATCATGTTCGTGCCATTGACACATCTGGTGTAAAAATGTTTTTTTACACACTTGCGTTAATGCTACTAATTGGTTTACATAAAAATAATTTATCGAGAAAAATATGTCTAGTCTTAAAGGAACGATCATTAGAAAAGTGTCATCTTTTAGTAAAAAAGAAAATAGCATTATTTTTATTACTATAAAAAAATATATTATATAATTAGTTATGGTGCATGGGAAATAAAAAGACTATAACTAGCATTTTCATTAACAGTACCTAAGTCAACCCCATAAAAAATCATTTAAATTGCAACTCATATGAGAATGGTACAACAATTTCATCTAGAAATTCTGTTCATTATATTGTTTTATTATTTACATATTGGGTTTTACATGGACCAAAGAAAGGAAATAAAACATAAATTTCATAATTTCCATCATCCACTTCGCAATAGTAGAAGATGAAAGGAGGAATTTGTATTCAAATTATTGTCATAACAATAAAATAAATGAGAGTTGTATTTTAATAAAAATTGTTTTAAAATTATATATCTCGAAACAAATAAGTTTAGTAGAAATATATAAAATAACAAGAAAAGTGGTCATCTTCTTCTTTGAAAAAGAAAACATCCTACTGTTAAGCAAGTTACCAACTTGAAGTTTTATATGAATGCTTAATAGAAAAATATATATTACATTCCAACAGGGGATTAAATGAAGAAAACCAAGAAGAAAGGTATACCGGAACTTGTCAAGAGGAAACTCTTCGATCTCAGTTCGGCTCCAGCGAACTTGGTTTACTCCGGGGTGTTGCGGTCCTTCTCCGGCGAGCTCCGGTTTCCGGCGGCTTGTGCAAGGATACGAGAAGTAGAGTGAGGCCTAAAGGTGAGAGATGTGTGAGGGTGTGTTGAGAGATGGGTGCCGAAAGAGATGGCCGGAAAAGCGGCTCCGGTTGCCGGAATTTAGAGAGAGAGGAAGAGGGTGTGTGTGTGTGTGCTCGGGACTTCGAAAACCGCCGCCGCCGCTACGGCGGCTCTTCCCGGTGGTTCATCAGTCTTTGAAGACACACTACAAGAAAATGAAGCTAGGGTAACCCCTAAAAAATGTTGCATTAAGTCTTGAAAAAGTTGCATTAGGCCTAATGCAACTTTTTATTGGGGGCTACATTAGAAGCAGTTGCATTAGATCTAATGCAACTTTTTTAGGGCCTAATGCAACTTTTTTCTTAAGTGTTGCTTTTAGTATACAAATGCAACTTTTTTTCTATGCAACTTTTATAACACTCAAATGTAACTTTTATTTATATTTTAGTTACAAAAATGTAACCTTTTTTTCACTCAAATGCAACTTTTTATAAAGTAAATGCAACCTTCAATATGTTTTAGTTACAAAAATGTAACCCTTTTTTAGAGTTAATGCAACTATTATTTTCTTTTTATTAGGAAAAATGCAACCTTTTTTACACTAAATGCAACATTTTTTTTTACAAATTTTAGTTACAACAAATGCAACCTTTTATACCTAAATGCAACTTTGTACTATAGATTTTATTGCTATTATTCGATATACATTGAATCGCAATTACACTAGAACAACTAATGACAAATATCATTGATAGAGAAACAGTGTACTTTAACGTACTTGTTCAAACTTAAATAACAAAGTGGTCAACACAAAGTTTCAATACAATAATAAAAAGAAATTGAAACATTCTACTCATCTCGATCTCCAACAGGCAGTCGTTTCATAACTTTCTGCATCATAGCTTCCAAGTTTTGTCATTGGCTGTCAATGTCTTTTTGCATAGCTTCCAGCTCAGCCTTTTTTCTTTCATGGTCTTCTTCAATCTCTTTACGCATTTCCAACAACTGGTTTTTTTTCAACTTCAACGTTTGCTTTAAATGATTCCATCAACCCTTCAGGAATCATGTATGATGTGCAAGCACCATCTACCTTTTTCACTAATGTATTTGTAACGCCTCTCCCATAAAGTCAGCGATATCCATAGTTTTCTTTATTCATTACAACCAAAAAAGGATCTACCGTAGCACTATCGTCCTCTGTAGGCTTGTAGTTCTTCATTTGTTCCTTCAATATTATAAAAAAATATTGTTAAAATAACTTTTTATACTTGAAATCATGTTATGGGTGAATCTTATAATATGCATGTAAATAATACAAAATACAAACACTCTAGTATTTTCACAA
This sequence comes from Helianthus tuberosus, assembly GCA_030545235.1. Lineage (NCBI taxonomy): Eukaryota > Viridiplantae > Streptophyta > Magnoliopsida > Asterales > Asteraceae > Helianthus > Helianthus tuberosus. The sequence goes on along the minus strand of JARYGA010028216.1, from coordinate 11,188 downwards.
AGTGGTATAAACATTAAATCAAGTAATTAATATTAGAATATAAACATAAAACTAAAGACTAAAATATGTTAAACAAATATGTCACAGATATACAAATTATTAAACAAGTAATATATACAAGAGCTTAAACCAAAGAAACAAAATTCTAGACTATGGGATTGTTGTTTTCATGGGAATCATATTAGTCTTATGTATACTAACACACATGAAACATTGAGGATTACATAAAGTTAACAAGGAATGTTGATATATACATAAGATTAAAAGTAGAAAGGACTTACAATTTTTCTTGCTGTGTCATCATATGTATCAACATATACACGTCCTTCTGTCCTCTTACGCGTTCGTTCAAACAATTGGGTTAAGGTTGGTAACTCTTGGTTTGGGTCATCATTTTTCTGTATTCATAATAACATAAACATCAATAAAGAAATATGTTAAACAACGTAAAAGTTAAATCACAAGCAAAATAAAAATATATTACCATCTCCTCACGAATCCTAGCAAAACTTTTTGGACCGGCTGTGTGCATATTTTTTTGACACATACGGGATTCCTTGGCTCACAAACAGCGTTTCTGTACACACATAGTATATACAAATCAACTAGTAGAAAACTCTAAATAGCAAATACTATTAATGAAAAAATTATAAAAAAATTACCGCCACATCTTCATTACTCCATAAACGTAACAATTGTGAGAAATCAGCCTCTGGAATATCTTTAGGTCGATTCTTCCACCTTGTTTTGTTGTTCTTAAATTGATAGAAGTGTTTTTTCTTAAACCGACATTTGTGTACCTTATATAATTCTCCAATACTCTTTAAAACCCACTTCTTAGCAGCATCAGGCACATCGTATTTTTCCTTTTAAAAGGCTATCATTAGTTAAAAATGAAAATCAAACAAATAAATGAATCGATAATAAAAAACCTTACCAAAACATACTCCCATATCTTTTCTTTATGTGGTACCTTCTGCCATGAACTATAGATCAATGGTGCATAACTATGATTACGAGCTATTGTACCCAAAAATCGAGAGAACTCTCCAGCCACATCCTTCCCCTCTCTTATCGGACCAATGGGTTGCCCAAAATCATTACATATAATGGCCTCGCGCTCGTCAAACTTTCGCATGTGCACAGAGTGCAACATTGTTGGTCCTCTTTTAGTGGTTTTAGAAATTCCTGTATACAAGTAGTAATTACAAATATATATCTATATATGTATATAGACACACACACATACATATATATATATAGTTAAATCAAACCTATTGCTTTTTCTAACTCAGGGTGCTGTTGTTGTTCAATTTCGAGGCGATGTACATCATCCTCTTCTTCCAAATCCTCACTAATATCATTTGTTTCTATATCATTTTCGTTATTTGCAATTGTCATATCTTCCATGTCTTCATACTCTTTGTGTTGATCAGCCTCATCTTGTAAATCTTGTAATTTGGAATAAGATACAATTATATAGCATAACAAAAATATTAAAACAACAAACACACATATACTTAAATCACTCAACAAAAGTACCTTGAGATCTCATAATATCCCCTTCATCTTCGTCAGTTTCCAAACAATCTAGTTTCATATTTAAACCATTAACATGTAAAAGCATAAATAAGTTAAAATAAATAGTAGTTTTAATTAAATAAATTTGAAGATCAACAATAAAATACCTTGAAACATCCCATCATCCTCGTAATCATCCTCATCAACAAGAAGTGATCGTCCCTTTGATCTCCCTTTAATACAATTGGGTGTTGCCTTTTTGTTATTCACTAACTCCCTTTGCGTTCTTGAGATTAGGTCACCCATGGTGATAGTTGACCTACGTTGATTCTCTTTCGTGGCATTTAAATCCAATGGAAACTCTTTGGAGGCCTTTGAAGCGGTCACTCGATTCTTCTTTGCTAAATTAGCAATTCTATTCATGGATAGTGGTGCAATATATTGTGGAGGACGTTGCTATAATAAATATCATGTTCATTAGAACACAGATGTTTACAAAATAAAAAAAAATAAAACTTCATAATCTAATTACCTTTTTGGATACTTTAACACTTTTATTAACTTCTTGGTGATCTTCCTCACTATCATCACCATTATCAGGAATATAGTCTACATCCCTCACATTATTGTATGGTGGTTTCACTTTCTTTTTCTTCGTTTGACTATCTACCAACGAATTTGCAATCCTTTTCAATCCCAAAGCTTCTAGTTTCTTATTGTTTTCTTCAACCCTTAATAGCTTCTCTCTCTCATAATCAGTGATTTGTCTTTGTGCACTTTGATTTTGCCTACTTTTGTTTGCCATTATACCTGTAAATCTTGATCTAATCCGTTCACCACTGTTTGTATTTTTAATATTAGTTGTAAGTATAATCATTAGAAAACTAGGTATTTCAACCATCATTTTCATTGATGCCTGTATATTACAATCTACACTATACAAGAAATTGAATAATATAAAAAAACATATGAACTACCAGCACCACAAATAATGTTGGTTCTTTTACGAAACCAGCAAGATAGCATGAAGTCTATGAAGATACCTTATATGAAGAAATGTTGGTAGGTAATGGCCTGTTGATGTCAACAATTTAAAATGTAAGCAAACTAAAAATAACAAATGTAATTTATCAAGGTCCTTAGGCTTAATTACCTTGCTACACAAGCTTCGAAAAAAGACACCCAACCTAATCAATGGGATAGCAACATGCTTTGGTAATGATTTTCTGACAGCAACTTGAAGCAAGTAATGTAAAAAGATATGAGCATCATGGCTTTTGTAACCCGAAAATTTCTTTTCTGAAGAATGAACACAACGAGCAATATTAGACGCACACCCATAAGGTAATTTTGTTTCTTTTAGAACTCGACAAAAGTTAACTTTCTCCTTTGATGACAATGAAAAACATGCGTTCTTCATGATAACATGCTTACCGTCATCAGAAAGCACCGGTTGAAGCCTTTCTTTGATGCCAAGGTCTAAAATGTCAAATCGAGCATTTGGGTGATCTTTTGACTTCCCACTAATATCCAACAAGGTCCCTATCACGTTATCACATATATTTTTTTCAATGTGCATCACATCAAGATTATGTCTACATTTATTATCTTGCCAGTACGGCAAGTCAAAAAATATTGACCTTTTCTTCCATGGGCAAGTGCTATCATTTTTCTTCTTCTGTTTCTTTCCGAATAGATTTTCAAAACTAGACAACTCACTCAAAGCTTGAACACCTGATAGAGGTTTTGGAGGAAGCCTCTCCTCAACCTTCCCATTGAAAGCACTCTTGTTACGTCGCCATGGGTGTTGAGCATCTAAAAATCTACGATGATCCATATAACATGTTTTCCTGCTATGCTTCAAGTAAAGTGAGCTAGTCTCGTGACTACAACATGGGCAAGCAAATTTTCCCTTTGTTTTCCACCCCGATAACATTGAGTAACCTGGAAAATCACTAATTGTCCACATTAAGGCTGCATACATTTTAAAGGTCTTATCTTTAGCTTTATCATATGTCACCAACCCATTAACCCACAGATCTTTAAGCTCCTCAACTAAAGGTTGTAAATAAATATCTATGTTATTACCTAGAGATTCGGGTCCAGGAATTAACAAAGACAACATAAAGTATTCCGGTTTCAGTGACATCCAAGGAGGCAAATTGTAGTTAACCAAAACCACAGGCCAAGTGCTATGAGCAATGCTCATTGTTCCAAATGGATTAAATCCATCACTTGACAACCCTAGCCTCACATTTCTAGTTTCTTTTGCAAAATGAGGATGCAAAGAATCAAAATCCTTCCAACTTTGCCCATCTGCTGGATGTCGTAAATTTCCATCTTTAGGACGTCCTTCATCATGCCATGTCATATGTTTAGCTATTTCTGAACACATGAAAAGTCTTTGTAGCCTCGGTTTTAAAGGAAAATGCCACACTACTTTAGCCGGAACTTTTGAAGATGTCTGAGAATGTTCACTTTCATGTTCGTTCTGGTGTTTCTCGTTCAGTTGTTTCCACTTAGAGGTGTGGCAAATGTGGCACACTTCAGTATGTTCATATTCTTTCCAGTAAAGCATACAATCATTTGGACATGCCGGAATCTTCTTATAATCAAGCCCCAAATCCTTTATGATTTTTTTAGCTTGAGTAAAACTAGGTGGAAGTTTTGCCTCCGGAATCATCTCTTGTAAAAGTTGTAGAAGATCATCAAAGGCCACATTACTAAGCCCATGAAGGGTCTTGAACAAAAGAAGTCTGACGATGAAAGATAGCTTCGAAAAACTTTTACACCCAGGGAACAACTCTTGCTTTCCATCTTCTACCAACTTATAGAACTTCTTGGCGTCTTCATTTAAACCCTCTTGTACCGTACTTGTTTCTTCTGCAATATCTCTAAACCTGTCATGTAATAACTCATCTAAATTGTCATGCATACCATCCCCATTATCATTTATGCCAGTAGTAGATCTTGTGTGTGAGGGGTTTTCTCCATGAAAAACCCACACATAGTAGTCTTCTACAAATCCATGTCCTTTTAAATGATCAAATACTTCATATCTTCGATACCAATAACGATTTTTACATCGTTTGCAGGGACAACAGATCTGATATCCTTTTGCCGCCTTAGCAAATGAAGCATTAAGGAATTCAATAACCCCGGCTTCAAATTCAGGTAATCGTCTTGGTAAATACATCCAATCTCTAACGCTTCCCATGTCTCTCGTATCCTGAAGTTAATAGAAACAATGAGGTTTAAACATCGGTACACCTATCAAATGCGTCACTATAAAGATCAAACATCATAATATATACGAATGATAGATTAGAATGGCCACTTATGGAACCTTAGATCAATTTGATCCATGATAAGCTGAAATAACTAAAGCAGATAATTAAGAGGCCATCATTCACGTGCTATATAAAAAAAGATTATTAGAATTTAGAAGTGTTAATCCAAACAATACTTTACTGATTAAAAATTTTAAAATCAAGAGTAAATTTCAAGTTTTGTCCTTTATATTTACACCATTTTGCAGACGGTGTCCATTATCGCAAAACGTTGCAAGTTTTGTGTTTTATGTTTCAAAATCTTGCACGTTTTAACCTTTAGGCTAAACCTAGTTAGATTTTCTAATTAATTCAGGTCATGTGCCTTGCACTTTTATCACATTTATTTAATATTATTTAAAAAATAAAACAAAACCTTGCACACACACTCTCTAAACTCGATCTCTCACACGCACCTTAAACCCTCTCTCTAAAGTTAAACACTCTCTCTAGCGTTTAGTGGTGGTGATTTGAGGCGGATAGATTCCAGCAACGTAAGATGACCGACAACGGCGACTTCTAATGGTGAGTTCTTTGATGGTTGAGCTGGTGTTTGTTGGCCGGAAAAATGCAGATTGGTAGATGGTACAAGATGCATTCGTTAACCATACGAGAAACGTAACAACCGTAACTAACAAACTTGCTTTCATAGAAATCACTTTCATCATTAACTAAATCAAACTGAAAATTAAATTCAAACCAGAATTAACCGAATCAACTGTAATAGACCCAGTGGCGGACCCAGGAATTTTTCCATGGGGGTGCGGAACATTTTTAAAAATTTTAGGCCCCTAGGTACATAAGTAAAAAAATCGGTTCGTATCGGGTCAGTTCGGGTCGGGTCGGGCCGGGTCATGTAAAACAAAAGAACATTAAACTAATTTTATATAATCATCAAAAACATGTCAAACCTTGTTACAAACATAATTAAAACGTCGCCCTATGGGTTTTCATTTTTTGAAATCTATCCAAAACATCATATAAAGCTACTTTTTTAAGCAAGTCTTTCTCTATATAATATAAGTTAATCGCTCCATAAGATAATGTTTCAATTTTAATTTCCAACTATTTAAGCCCTAGAAATCATAATGTAAGTTGTAATCACCCTAAAAATCATTTAAACAACATAATCACCCTAAAAATCATCTAAACACACAAAATTTCAAACCTATTTAACAACTTTATTACCCTTTTTCTCCTATAATATCAACCAAAATCATTAAAATAACAAAGAAACTTACCCGTGTTTGGATTCCGGTTGGATTTGGTGTCGAACGGCGGTGGTATGGTGGCTGATTACGGTGGTCACCGGCTGCTAGACTGTTGTCGATGGGTGATGTTGTTCGTTGGCAGTGCAGGGACGCGAGAGAGAGAGAGAGTGAGAGAGAGAGCAGGAGAGAATTTCTAAGGGTTTTGGGCTTAAATTATTTTATTATAGTTTGAAATATTGTTGGGTTTGGTTAATGAGCTAAGACTTAGTGGGCTAGTTAGTTAGGAATTATAAGTGGGTAAAGGTATTGAGTAATTGGGTTTAGTTAGTTAGGTATTAAAAGTTATATAATTTAGGTAGTATTTAAAAAAAACAAGAGTTTACTAAAAAAAATCTTAAAATATAAATTGATAACACTTTTTACCGAAGGGGTGCGGTCGGAAAATTCCAAGGGGTGCGGACGGGATTTTCGACGGAACTTAACACTAAATTTTTTTTTCCCCGGGGGTGCGCCCGCCCACCTTGGGGTAGGCTTGGGTCCGCCCCTGAATAGACCGATCATCATTAACAATTTCACCTTCAGTCAACGCGCTAGAAGAATTCAGCGAATTCATATCAATTTATTTCTTTAAGAGCGAATACATATCAGTTTCTTTAACTAACAGTGAATGCATATCAGTTTCTTTCTTTAACCGTTTATCCTTCAAATTCAACAAAAACTTGTAACCTTTCGTCGGAGAAGCATGAAGCTGAGTATCCGCTAAAACATCTTAACTGTTTTTGAAACAGAATTCTTTCGAACTCTGTCGCCTGGCTACAGAGGCCGGTGGAGAAGGGAACTGATTGCGGATCCGGTATATTTGAAACTGATATGTTATTGCTGCTGGTGTTGTGTTGTGTTGAGATCATGAACTGATGAAACTGAAGTGGAGTTTTGGTAGTTTGAAGAACAATCTGCATTTCTCCAGCGAACAAACACCAACTCAAGTACTCAACCATCAAAGAACTCACCATCGGAAGCCGTCGCTGTCGACTATGTTAAAGATATTCTGGATCTTAGCATCCTAGGGTAACTTACACTTACATTTCTCTATCTCGACTACGTTAACCGACGAAAATCACCGCTCAAAAAACAACACATTCATTGCAACTATATAACCACTGCACATATGAACTATGTTAATCCAGCATCAGAGCATCTAATCAATCAACAGTGTTTTACCATAACACTAACGCCGATCACAACACATTCAATTGAAGGGAAAACAACAAGAACAATTAAACAAATCGAATAAAAACCCTAGAATTAACAAAACCTAAAATAATTGCTTAAAAGAACACGATTCTTCTGTAAAACAACACATCGAATCAAATCAACAAAATTATGCATCACGAACCTTGATTTGTGAAGAAAGTAGATGAAATTCTGCGATATTCTTTATGTAATTTGCTTTGTTTAGTTGAAACCTCCACACCTGAGTTTGGTTAATCAGGGAACGTCATGGCTGCTGGTTAAGAATACCTATAAAAAACCGGGAATTATTTTTTAATTAACATTAGCCCAAGATAAGTAATTTTCTTTCAACAACTTTTCGTATTAGTATTTCAGCTCGGCTGGTAAGCACAAGAGCTTTTATGTAGAAGGTCTGTAGTTCGACTCCCATGGGCCACCTTTTTTTAATTTTTACCTAGGATGTTATAAATAGTACCAAATATTATGTTAATTAAAATAATAATAAATAACAAAAATATGACTAAACCGAACCGCAACTAAAATGCTAACAATGATCCAAATTTTTAAATTTCGGCTCAATCACGCCAATACTTCTAAAACTTGAATTTACAATTAAATGAGCTTCCGAGTCGGTGTTTATGATGCAGGTTTCTGTTTCTTCATAACGCGATAGGCTCTAACCACACAAGCATGGTCTCGTTTTGCTCCAATGGTTAAAAGCGCTTTTTTCACAAGTTTGTATTATGCTAGTTATCTAGTAGTGAATTAACTTATATAATTTTTATTTTTGTCACATATATTAATACATAATTTTCAAAAAAAAAAAAAACATATTAATACACTAATAATAAAAAGTTAACATTTTTTCTCAAAATTCGTATCTCCCAAATACGATTTCCCTCCTATCCCAAATTTCACCCACTTCCCACCAAAAATTATAATTTCACCATCACCATAAATTTTGGTATGTATTATTTACAAGGATCTTGTTTTTAAGGAAAATAGTTTTAGTAAAAATAGAATATTACTTAAACATATCAAAAGTTTCCATACTTTTTTATGGTTTTTATTGAATTTCTCAATCTTAAAGTTTTTGTCATAAAACTTTTGGTTTAATAGAGATCATTACGTTATGACACGGCATCATGTATATTTGGATTCAATCTTTTTAAAATAATAGTTGTTTTTAACTTTTAAAAATGTAACTTTTTTAAAATAAGAGTTACATTTAACTATAAGCATGCAACCTTTATAAAAAAAGTTGCAAATTTTTCATAAAATTTGTAACCTTTTAAGAAAAAGGTTGCAATTTTTAGTAACTTTGTAACTTTTAATTATAAAGGTTACAAATTTAATATGCTATTGTAACTTTATAATATAAAGGTTGCAATAGATCTTCTAATGCAACCTTTATATTCAACGTAGTTACATTAGAGGCAAATGCAACTCATTTGAAAAAGGTTACTTCTAAAAAGTTACAATAGGCCTATTTTCTAGTAGTGACAAGGGGGAGAGAAGGGTAGCAGGGGGTGTTAGTGAGCATCTGTGTTGAAGGAGAGATATGTTAGAGTTTGATTTGGATGAGGTCTTCATATGGTGAGTTTAGAGAGAAGGCCGAGGTCGGTGAATGAGAGGTTAATCATATCTAAAGGAGATGGATTTAGGGTTTAGACCACACTTATTTATACTTAGGTTAATCCTTTTTTTTAAGTGGGCTTGGGCCCGAGACCCACAAGCCCAATCCCGTGTTTTGAGTGGCCCAATCGTACTTACGAACCCGTTTTCAAATCCCGAACTCCACGTAGCTTTGTAAACTAAAATTTTAGATTTAAAAGGCGTAAAATAGTGTCGGTAAAAATCGCGTAAAAATGTGTCGTTTTTCGTTTTAATCCGTTTTTTGATCTGGTTTCGACCGTGATTCCAAAAATAGAAAAACGAACACGTATTTTCTAAAAAACTTGTAAGTACGGAAATACGAGGCGTTACAGTCTCACCTACTTTAGGAAATTTCGTCCCGAAATTTATTCAACAGGAAGACCTTGGGAAGGATGGCATTCTCGAAGTATGTTTGAGTATAACCGAGAAATAGGTTGTGAGTGGTCAAAGTTTGTATTTGATAGGGTCTAAGGAAACACCTAATTTCTCATGGCACGTTTTCACGAAAAATTAGTAACATGATAGGAACACTTATATATAAGAAGTAACAGCGGCGTATCCACCATGTTTATACCATGTTACGTCCGTTTCGCTATTCGGTGTCATGTTACGTTCCCTGTTGTGATACACAGTAGAACCTACTATGGTTCTCATGCGCTTAACAAGATAATCCCGTATGCATCCGCGATTATTTTGGTATGTGCATGATCAGCATAGTTTGTATTAGTAGTGCACGGGTCAGGGAACATTAGCGTATGATGAGTAAGAATATATGTGTATGATAGCGTATATAGATTTAAGTGTGTATCCATGAGTATATGAGAGTATAGCGTATGAGTATAAGTATGAGTATGAATATGGATATGAGTGTATATCAATTTTGTATATAGTATCAATTGTATAAATAACGAGTTTGAGCATGATAGATTTTCCAAAAGTTTTGGTAACGATCACCGAGATAGGGTATTCACCCTTAGCTCATTGTTGGAGTCGTTATAAAAGGAAAAATGTGGAGGTAATCGCCAAGATAAGGAATTCATTCCTAACTTGATGATAAATCTTCCATTTTGAGGATATAAGTATTAGCGTAAAAACTTTAAACGATCCACATGACATACTTAGTTATCAAGATTAACGTATTACTGGTATATGAGAAACAGGTCAAACCATCGTGTACCGCAATGTTGACTACCCAACTTCGTCGTAACGAAGAGGGTGTAATGTTGTTTACTTAACATGACCCTAAGAATCGGGGCGGTCGCTAGGACCCTAAGAATCGGGGCGGTCGCTACTCCTATAACGCTACACAAGCGCTATACATGTTAAGGTGTGGCCTAATCAAAGTTTACGGATCAAACCGTCGTGTACCGCAATTGTGACTACCCAACATCGTCGCAACGAAGAGGGTGTAATGTTGTTTACTTAACATGACCCTAAGAATCGGGGCAGGCGCTACTCCTATAGCACTACGCATAGTGCTATACATGTTAAGGTGTGGTTTCAAGGACAAGTTCCTCACAATAGAATAATCCAGTAATCCCGAATCAAGTATAACCTACCAGCATGCATGTATTGGATTGTTGTTTAATAAATTTTGAATTTCGAAAATAAAAATTTTGATTCGTGTTGTGTATAAAATCAATTCTAGTATAACGTTGATTTTGAAATAAACGAGGTAATAAGTATTAAATTGCATAAAAAAATGAGATAGCATAAAAGAGAGGCTTGTTAAAATATCGGAGTGTTTCGGGTTTAGAAACATCGACTATTCCAAAGTGAATCATAAGTCCTTTCGAATTAGAGAACCATATTTTGGCCTAATAGACAAAATATTCTCGCCGATAAATCGGTTAACGGTATTTTATCCTTCCAGTTACTACATGTCTCCAATTTGATCAAAATACGAAACTTTGGAGAGATTGAAAATCAAAGAGTGGAACCAGTCATCAAGGTGTGGATATCAATCCTAACTTAACGATTTCGTCCCCAAAATGTGGTTTATTGAACAAAGCAAGATAAAAAAAAATATCGAGTCGTCAATAAGGATCCACTAGAATATGATATAGAAATTTCCATCAAGTTATACTTAATAGTGAAATTTCGTGCAAAATAACATGTCGGGTAGATTGAAATTCGTCACCAAAGGCGGAAATCGCCCCTATTTTGTTGAGTCATTTCGATTGTGGAATATGAATATCTTCAAGTATGTTTTGTGTAAAAAGTCTTTGAAAAGGCATA